>JARHVA010004533.1:1487500-1529783 GCA_037957365.1 Torreya grandis | reverse complement strand
CATCCTATAGTGGAGGATCAAGAGAAGGAAGAGCATTGTCTACCATAGATGTATCATCATAAGAAATAAAAGTAAGAGGGAAGAATACAATAATCTCAGAAGAGACAATAAAAATTAGAGGAGGTGTTGTGATGTAGGTCATAGTAGGATCTCTTAAAGAAGACTATAGAATGATCTAAAAAGTGTAGGGGCACTCTATATATTCCACATGGAAATGAATATCCATCAAAACATGTAGTAATAGAGTGGCAAAAACCTTGTCACCAGTACTACCCCACTTATAAAATTTAATAGGATCAATGGGTGCAGTAATATAACCATAGAGTAATGGAATACAATTCTTGTGTGTGATCAAGTATTCCATATAAGCACACCATGGAGTATAATTGGTCTTTCTAAGAAGGACCACTGGGATAGACTCAACCTTACTCCTTTGGAGTCACTTAAATAGAGTCATTATGACTGTGAAAAGACACTAAAAAGTGTAAAATGCTCAACAAATTGTAATGAGATCCTAAAACATGCTCATGAATAAGATGTCAGGCACAATCGAGAATGTTTCTAATTGAGAAATCAATTTTGGAATGATGAGGAATAATTCATGATCATAATTGTGATGTCAAACACAACCAAAAAAGCATCTATGTGTGAGTAATTAGTGTACAAATTACAATGCAAAAGTAATATGGCCTATAACATAGGTAACCCCCATCAATATGACACTATAAATTTCAAACATTTTAAAAAACAAATTAGACCAATGGAAAGAGGATGAGAAAACATGCACTTTTGAAAAAAGTGGTACTCAATTCTGAGTTACCAATCAAAAGTTATTGTAAAATATATATTTTTTGTCATTAATGGCCTATTTAATTAAATTTACATAAAATGTTTTAAAAACTCAACCAAAATTAGGCAAGGGTATCCTTACATACAATCATTGGAATCGACACAAAACACCAGTCTTTTTCAAATCAATTAAAGTTAAAAATACCCCTTCTTCTTACCCATATCTGCTCTCAGACAACAAACAAGACACTTAAGGCAAAACAAAATACCTATTTAAAAATAATAATTAAAAATAGACAATTTTAAAATTATTTTAATGTATATTTATCAAAATTTGATAATGGAATAATTGGATTTTTACTTAGCAACGAGAAGAGTAAGTTGTATAGTGCCACCACTTTTTCAAAGAAATGAAAAGACCAACACTGCCATATGCATACATAGGTTAGATCTGCAAAAAAAGAGCTTGGGGTACCATCAATGATGCATGTATATTTTTAATTTACTATCAAGTACCATGTATTATTTCCTCTCTCCTATGTTTTTTTATCTACTTCTAATATCAAACAAATCCTACCGCTACCACTCCATTAATTTATCCAACCAGATGTGGATCTCAGATCCCAAAGAAAAGATTCACTTTAAAATAACCTATGATGGATAATAAGGAATATAAACAATATAAAATCTAACATTCTCTCACCTTTCCTCTCACCCACTTGAAAGTAATATTCATAGCCAAAGAGAAGGCTGACTATGTAAAGTAATAACCTGGTTTGCCAATGTTGCAGTTAGAGATGGACAAGTGATGAGGTAAATATGTGTGTAAGGTGGTTATGTTGGAATATTGGATCAGTTCACATCAGTTTTTACATATGTATTATTCTTCTCCTTGACATCATTTCTCCCGTAGCTGAAGATTATGAATAGCCTTGATGAATTCGTAGAGCTCCTCAACACCTTTTATAATGAAGAATAATGAAGACAACTTAATAGGCATGTTGGAGATTTGAACCTATTTAGATGATGGAATAAAATAATTTGTCTATAGATGCCTTAATTAGGAACAAAAAAATACCCAAAAGGATGGTATTTCTTCTCCAAAAATCTTTCATTAGCTTTGAGATTCATTGCAAACATATCATGTACATGGGTTGTCTCCACCATTTTACAACATAAATGAATATGGTTATTATAAAGATGGTGAAATAATTAGCCAAGAGGCACGTAAATATTTATACGGCCCGAGACAAGGATTCAAACCTTGAGACAGGTTGAGGACCATCAAGATTTTGAGTGAACAATAAAATCAGGAACAAAATAATAGAATATTGTGAAAAATTAGGCTAATGAAGAACAAAACTAGGCCTTCCTCTAAACCCATCAAAAAGATATAAAACAAACCATTCAAACTCCTAATGTAGAAGCATGCATATGCCAATATGGACAATATGTAATTTCCTTTTAGTTAATTATAAAGAATACAAAATCAAAATCAAAGAGACAAACTAATACTCATTACTAGAACCAAGATCTTTGATACCATGTTAGAATAGTCCATTAAGTGATCTTTTGGTAGAATGAGCACACAAAGAATTATGCAATAATGACCCTATTTGTATTCATAAATATGCCAAAGGATGTGCAATAATTGTCTTTGTACTAAACTGCCTTACTTACCAATTATCTACTCAATTACAATAGTTTGGTGAAGAGGAATATTAAAAAAAGAGTAAGGTATTTACCTAAGAGAAAATCATTATGGGAATGAGTGTAAATCATTGTGGAACTCAAAAGATAACTTATAGTGATACTCAATTGAACTCCAATTGAAAATCTAGGTAAAACTCACCCTATCACCCACTTAACCTCTTATCACACTTAAGTAAGTTGAAGCTACATGTGTAGGAATTATCCTTTTAATAAGTAAATGGAATAATAAATATCCTACACCAACATGATAACCTTAATAAACTAACTAGAATTAAACATTCCTATCATGCATTAATTACTATGTATGATCGTAAATTTCAAACATTTGAGGAAGCCACTCAAGATGATAGATGGAATGCTTCTATGAAAGTTTAATATATGACTTAATTAAAAATTAGACTTGGGATCTTATACATCTTATACTTAGAAGGCATATTATTAGTTATAGGTGGCTTTATAATATCAAATACAATTCAATTGAAAAAATTAATAAATTTAAATCTAGATAAGTTTCTCACAAGTTTACTTAAAATCTTAGGGTTCATTATGTCGAAACCTTTGATCTTATAGCTTTTGGAGATTTTTTCACTTTAAATGCTTTTGTACTATATTAATTGTCCATGCTCTTTGCCATAATTTATTCATGTAGATCCAAAACTATATTTCATATATATTTTATATTTTATTGATTTTATCAAGTTTGAATCCCTTAAAAAATAGGTACAATTCATTAAAAGTGTGTGAACATTTATAGATATGTAGAAATTGTATTTGTTAATTGGACTTTACTTTATTTTTGGCTACTTAGACTCTTCCTTGGTCTCCTCTTGCAACTCTCACTCATTTCATGATTCCCACAACCATAAAGGAAATAAAATTTAACAAAAATGAAGTTATATGAGTTTAGGTTTTAGGGTTTTATGGTTCTAGCATTTTAAGTAATTTGAAGCACTTATGTAGCTTTATTTTACAAGAATAAATTTATATTAATTAAAAAACCAATGAAGAAAGAAGTTAGAGGATAAAAAGTTTAAATTTGAGATCTTATTTATGGTTCTTTCTCTTTAATGATTAAATTTATCTTTTTACTAAGTAAATTTATCCTTATTTTTAAGAACTAAATTTGATGGCCATACGACTTAGTTTAAATTGAGTAAAGACCTCTATATATCTCTCAAAAGATCAACTAGATAATATAATAAATTGAGTATAGCAAAAATTGTGATAAAAAATCAGAGTATAAAGTTTGAACCCATTATGGAGTCATATGGAAAGATAACTGTTAGAATTGAGGATGACATAACTAAAAAATATATTCAAAACATTTCTTAGTTTCAAAATTATAAACTATATAATAAGGTCTACGAAAATATCTTAATGATATTCATATTGGAATTTCAAATAATTTTTTTAATTTCAATTAACAAACCATGCCAAATCAAATAGAATTATTACCTTAAGTCTATTTTGTCCTAAGTGGTCCATAACATATTCATAAAACTGAGTAAAACAAACATGTTCTTCATCCTATATGTTTTAATGACTAAAAATCTTAATAATAAATAAGTAAAATTATAATTATATACTTGTAAGTTTAGATTGCTACATCTTCAAGGATTAAAAAATTAGATAATGTTAAAAGGGGTTAATTAGATAGCTAACTTCACATCCCAAATTTTTAACCTGATTTATATTTTATTCTAACATTAAATGTGGTGTAGGTGGAATTAAAGTTACAAGAATCTAGGTTAAAATATTGCCTCATTTTATAGTGAATTTGCATGGGCATATTGAAATAGCAAGGTAAAATTTAATGTTGGTCCAACACATCCCCTGTTAGATTAATGGAAGTTGTTCGAATATATATGTGAGAGTTTTCTCAAAAAATTTAGTCATTTATGAAAACTATTGGTGTAAGTGAAGAATTGGTATAATATAGATAGCTATAGTTTATTACACTATAGATACCTCAAATAATTTTGATATGAAAATAGTATATATATCTTAGATAAATCTATGAAAAATATACCGATAGATATCATTCTCGATCTACCTATATTGTATTGAATTATGAGTACCTCAAGAATGATATTTATAGGTGTATTTTACATAGATTTATCTTAAGATATGTATGCTAGTAGAACTTACCACACATAAAGATAAATGCTTATTGTTCATAAAAAATATTTAACACAATTTTAAAATAGGAAACAGAGAGTAACACAATATTTATTTATTATGATGTATGCGGTAAAATCTATATATTACGTATAAATTAATTATTCATGATGTGTTAATATTTTTTATTATAATTTATCTCTACAATTTCATTTTTAATACTATTTATAAATAAGATATGGCAATGTGTGTGTGTGTGTGTGTGTGTGTGTGTGTGTGTGTGTGTGTGTGTGACAATTTTATTGTTATGATTATTTATAAATATGATGTGGTAAAATATATATTACCTATAAATTAGTTGTGATTATCTATATATTATTTATTTATTTGTTATCATGTTATCATATTTTTTATGATAATTTATTTTTACATTTCATTGTTATGATATGATTATTTACAAATATATTGTTGTAGTCTCTATATATTATCTATAAATTAATCATGATTATTTAATTATTTATAAATACAATTTTTTTATATTACTTATAAACTGATTATGATTACTTATAAATATGCTGCGATAAAATCTATTTGTTATCCATAAATTAGTTATGATTATTTAATTATTTGTAAATATAATACCATAATATTTATATATTATCAATAAATTAATTATGATTATTTTTATATTATCTATTCATTTATTATGATTTAATATTTGTATGATAATTCATTTTTGTAATTTTATTATTATGATTATTCATAAATATAATTTGATAATAAATATAATGTGGTAATATGATTATTTATTTATTAATTATGATGTTGTAATATAATGTAACTCGTCAAGTGGAAATTAATTTCACACTAAAAGTAATGAGGGAAGTTGTAAAGAAACAACAATGATAAAAGAAGTAATCTTCAAAACATTTTTATGGTGTGATAATTCTTTCATGATAATTTATTTTTATATTTTATTGTTATAATATGATTATTTATAAATATAATGTGATAAACTCTATATATCATCCATTAAATAATTATGATTATCTAATTATTTACAAAAATAATGCAATAAATTTTTTATATTACCCATAAATTAATTACGATTATTTATAAATATGATGTAATAAAATCTACATATTATCTATAGATTAATTATGATTATCTAATTATTTATAAATATAATGTAGTAAAATTTATATAATATCTATAAACTAATTATGATTATTTGTATATTATTTATTTATTTATTATGTCGTAATATTTTTTATGATAATTTATTTTTTCAATTTGCATGTTATGTTTATTAATAAATATGATGTAATAACAAATATGATGTAGTAATATGATTATTTATTTGTTAATTATGATGTTTTAATATAATGTAACTCATCAAGTAGAAATTAATTTCATATTAAAAGTGATGAGGGAAGTTATATTCTATCTATGCAATACACATGCTAATTTATTTCCTTTTTTACTCTTTAATTTTTATTTCTCTCACTTTATTCTATATTTTTGTTTATTTTTTGGTTTGAATTTATTTATATTTATAAGTGTTTTATTTTTTTAAACCATCATGATTGTCGTTTGATTTTTTTATTTAATTGTGTCGGCTTTGAAATAATTAAATTATTTTATTTTTTATTTTATGATGTTGCCTTTCAAATAATTAAATACTAATATTCTCATGCCATTAAAATTCCCATTAGATGCCACTGTAGGAACACCTATTGGTGTAATTACACATCCAAATTTATTATTATTATTATTATTATTATTATTATTATTATTATTATTATAATTATTATTATTATTATTATTATTATTATTTCAAATTACTACAACAATAAATATAATTCACTACCATATATTAATTAAATTATTTTATTTTGAGGTAAATTAAATTACTACAATAATAAATATAATTCACCCATCATATATTCCATGGTATATATATAATTAATTTTTTTATTTTAAAGTAAATAAAATTTCTACAAAAAAAATAATTCACTGTCATTGTTATTAAATAATTACATCCCAACTAAATAAATAAATTAAAAGTGGGTATAGAGTTTTTTTAATAATGTTAACTCCAAAATAATTAAATGTTAACACACTCACGTCATAAAACAAAATTACCCTTAGATATATATGATAAATTGATCGGACGAATGGCGACAGGGTGCATTCTGCTAGTGAGCTAGGGCCCGCATGCCCTAGCTATTGTTCCTATTGTTCGCTCATGGTGGTGATAGGAAGTTTGGCATGCTAGGCAAGGGGTTTTGGTGCTACTGATAAGGTGTGTGGGTGTTGGTTGTGGGGTTGACTGGCTAGGCTGAAGGTAAACATGTTTTCTATTCTCTCATGTGCTATATCAGAATCTAGTCGTAGGGTTTTGGGGTTGGGGACTGTGGGTTCCTACCCCATCTTTTGCTGGTAGACATTGGGCATGCCTTATGGCGAAGCAGAGATTGGTGATCTCTTAGATTCCCTCTGAGGATATGGAGATGGTTGATCCATCTTCTTCAGCACAGGTCAATGGTGAAGGTCAGGTAAATAAACCTACTATGGGAAATGGAGTCTCATCCTCTAAAGGGATGCCTCGAATTAAAAAAGTAAATGGTTATCTGGAAAGATCTGAAGACCGACTAGTGCTGGTTATTCAACTTGAGTAGATTTCAGAGGATGTCAAATACTGGCATAACCATGCCCTTATTTGCAAATTTTTAGGCCTTCAGCTCTCCTTACCTATGCTAGATTCCTGGGCTCATCGAGTGTGGAATCCCAAAGGAGATATGGAGATTATTTTGGCAGGAAACAACTACTTTTTGGTTATTTTCTCTTGTATGTCAGATAGGAATAGGGCATTTGAAGGAGGGCCTTATTTCTTTAACCAGGTGGGGCTTTTCATCAAGCCTTGGCACACGGGCTTTAATTTAGCTGAATAGATCCCCTCGCAAGTACCTGTGTGGGTTTGGTTTCCAAGACTTCCTTTGGAGTTTTGGAGGGAAGATATTCTTCACTCAATCTCACTACTTCTTAGAAAGCCTATGGGAGCGGCTACACAAACTCAAGAATGGAAGGTAATCTCTTATGCTCATATTTGTGTAGAAGTTGATTTAACTAATCCATTACCAGATTCTATGGAAATATGCATGGGATCCTCTTCTTGGATCCAACAACTGGATTATGAGACTCTCTCGTTTAGATGTCAAATTTGCCATGAATATGGCCATTTACTCCATGAATGCCTCGAATTTAAGCCCACTCCCTTGGATGACTCTGGGTCTCTTAAGGGGGATAAGGGCAAGGCGCTGGCATCTACTGTAGCTATGGATAATGAGGGCTTTACTCAAGTTAAATCCTGTAACAAAGGCAAAAGTAAAAAGAGAACTTGGATGGATAGACAAAATGATGGTATTTTCAATAGATTTGAAGCTCTTGAAGACCTGGTATAGGAGGAAGGGATTCCAGTTGAGCTTTCTTTTGGGGAAAAGTGAATACAAGAAGTTCAAGAAGAAGGGGAAATGAAGGAGCACCAGCTGCTTTCTTCATAGGACCCACAGAGTGTACAGATTGATGTGGATTTACCTGCTCAGGCTTAGGATACCAGGGATAACCAAGGGTCATAGGCTCTAATGATCTCAGTTGTGGTGGTTATAGATCCCCCTATTCCTAAAGGAAATTCAAATTTGGTTAAGAGCAGCAAAGCCCATCTTATTTTAGGACTACAACATAAATCCTTTAAAAAGGGGCCTCTTGACAAACCGTCAAGGAGTGGCAGAAAGTCTGACCAAGAAACGGTCAAGATTATGGGGGACACTTTGGTTGAGTCAGGGATTGTGAAACCCATTGATTCCCACTTTTCCCAACCCCATAAATGATTGTTCTATCCTGGAATGTCAGGGGGTTGAACAGCATCCCTAGACAAAAGTTTGTTCGTAGATTAATTGATTCTCAGTTACCTGATGTGGTTTTCATCTAGGAAACTAAGCTTACATTGGACGGTTTGGAGAGTTGTGCTTCTCGCATTCGGCCCTAAGGCAATTGGTAGGGTAGGGTGTGGGATCTCAGAATAGCTCAGGGGGGGTTTCTTGCTTCTGGAACCCAAGGAAAGTTCTCCCCTTATGGTGGATATCTAGTCAATCCTCTATCTCTTTGGTTGCAACTTGTTTGGTGATTGGGGAAACGTGCCTTCTATCTAATATTTATGCTCCTACTGATATTATAGGCAAGTCAAATATTTGGGCTCATATTAGCTGCATCTGCACCTTAGACCCATATCTCTCATGGATTTTGGCTAGTGATTTTAATTCTGTTATTAGTTTAGAGGAAAAATGGGGTGGATTTGCCAGGTTGGACCCTTCTGCATATATTTTCTGGGATATGATAAATTCATGAATCTCATTGATGTGAAGCCAAATAATGGTATCTTTACATGGAATAATAGGAGATGTGGTGCTGAGGCTAATCTCAAAAAGACTCGATAGATTTTTGGTTTCATGTTATTGGATGAATGATAGGTTGCTCACCAATTCAGAAATTCTTGATTGGAGAGGCTCTGATCACTGGCCTATCAAGCTCTCAGTTACAGCTTATGGAGTTTCCAAAAACCCATCTTTAAAATTTTAGCTAATGTGGTTAAGAGATCATTCTTTGTAGGACCTTATGGAAGAATGGTGGTATGAGGGATTGCCTGCCCATGGGATGGCAATGTTTACTTTTTGTAAGAGACTACAGCATGTGAAGTATAGGCTTAAAAAGTGGAATAAAAAATGTTTTGGAAACCTACAGGCCCAGAGGATTGCTGCTCAGGCTAAGTTAGACAACATAACTCGATTGATTCGGGATCAAGGGAGGACACTTGACCTTAGTGAAGCTGAGTCTTTGGCTCCTAAAGGATTAGAGGAGTGGGATCTTTGGGAGGAGATATTTTAGAAGCAAAAATCTCATATTGATTAGCTTCAAGAGGGGGAAAGGAACACTGCATTCTTTCATAATTCAGTCAAGGCTCAGAGACAAGGAAATTCTATCTCCTCTTTGATCTCACTTGAAGGGGCTCATCTCTCATCTAATGTGGATATTTCCAAGGCTACGGTCAACTATTTTTCAAATCGCTTTTCTAAGGAGGGTCTTGTTGTTAGGGATGAAGAGAGGGAGATCTTGGATTGTATTCCTCACCTAGTCTCTACGAAGATGAATGAAGCTCTCTTACGGCCTATTGTACTATCTGATGTCGAGGGGGTGGTGTTTAACATGAAAACTAGTAAGGCTCCCAGCCCTGACGGGTTTTTGATTGAGTTCTTTCAAGAATTTTGGGAAATAATAAAGTTTGATCTTCTTGAGGTGGTTCAAGAATCTCATAAGAATAAACAGATGCTCAAGTCCATGAATTCTAATTTTTTGGTGCTCATTCCTAAGCAGGAGAGAGCTAATCAGTTGAACCAATTTAGACCTATTGCGCTATGTAATGTTGTCTATAAGATCATTACCAAGCTGATTGCAGAAAGACTTAAGCCTCTTCTTAGCACTTTGATCTCTATGGAGCAGGGGGTTTTTGTTGAAGGAAGACAAATTTTGGATGGTGTAGTGGTGGCAATGGAAGCTATTCATTCGATGGCTAACTCTAAAGAGAGGGCTATGTTTATAAAGCTTGACATGGCTAAAGCTTATGATCGGGTGAGCTGGGAATTTTTACAAAACATTCTCTTGGCATTTGGCTTTGCTGAAGAGTGGGTGAATTGGATTCTAAGATGTGTGAACTCTCCTTCCTTTTTAGTCTTGTAAATGGGGAACCTTCTGATTTGTTTACGGCTTCTCGGGGGCTTCAGCAAGGAGACCCTCTATCTCCTTATTTATTCATTTTAATGGCAGAAGGCCTAGGAAGATTTGTTAAGTCTCAGGTGGGAAGGGGTATTATTCATGGTTGGAGATGGAATGACTCTCTTCCTCCCTATTCTCACCTTCAGTTTGTGGATGATACTGCGCTGATGGGCATTGCCAAAATTAGTGACGCTGTGAACTTCAGGCGAGCTTTAGACATCTATTTGAAGGCTTCAGGTTAGTGTATCAATGATGACAAATCTTCCATCTATTTCTTCAACACCTCCCAGCCTATTCAAATCAGGATTGCCAGGATCCTTAGATTTCAAATTGGTTCCCTTCCCCTGATATACCTTAGGGTTCCCTTGTCTTTGGGATCTTGGTATCATGTGTATTGGCAAGGAATCTTGGATAAGTTATGGAGTAAAGTTAATCACTGGACTCTCAGGTGGCTTTCTTCTGCTGGGAGACTAGTTCTTCTAAAGATGGTAATGCAGTCTCTTCCTATTTATAGGTGTTGTGTGCAAGTTCCTCCTTCCATCTTTGTGAGGGATTTTGATGCTCTTTCTCAAAATTTTCTCTGGTCTAGTACACTCCTCTCTTCAAAGTGGAGTCTTGTTAAGTGGGAGTATGTTTGTAGGCCAAAGCATGTTGGTGAGCTTGGGCTTAGGTCTATGGTGCTTATGGTCACGACCCTGGCTACTAAGTTGTATTGGAGGCGGTGTACCAATCAGCAATTAGACTGGGCCAAGATTCTTACTCAAGTATTTTCCTAGTGTGGATAGCTCAGAGGTGCCATGGCTGGATTTGATGGGTAAAGGATCTTGTGTTTGGAATACCCTTAAGAAGGGCACGCAGCTAATTAAGGAGGGGCTTTTTTGGATTTGTAACAGTGGCTATGATGCTCTATTTTGGCATGACTCTTGGGATGGCCACCCACCCATGATTTCTAGCTTTCCTCAGCTCCAGCCTCTTTGCCACACTTTTACTAATGCTAGTGGGTGGAAGGTGGAGCACTTCAAGACTATTAAGCGCTTGGGTCAGGTGGAAGTGACGTGTTGGAAGGATTCTCAGGAGTGGCCTGCTGGTGGCTCTGATGAGGACTGTGCTCTTCTTTCTCAAGTGTTTTAGGATCAGTTTTGTAGGTCCCTCAATGGTAGGGATGTTTTGGCTTGGAGTCGTAGCCCAAAAGGCAAATTCTCTGTGGCTCAAGGATATGCTATACTTGACATGAACCTACATGGTACAGAAGAAGTGAACTAGTGGAAGAAGGTTTGGAATAAATTCTCTTGGCCTAAATGTAATTTTTTCTTATGGTTGTTGGTTCAAAAAAAATGTCTTACTTGGGAGAATCTTCACAAAAGAGGCTTTCAAGGGCCTTTTGTTTGCTTCTTATGCATGCACAATAAAGAGTGTTCCTCTCACCTATTTTTTCTTTGCCCTTTTTCGAGGGATATATGGCATAGGTGGTGGGAGGCTTGGATTCATGGGTGTATTCATGCCACTTCTCTCAGTGATTTTTGGGAAAGCTTGGGCAGACCTCCAGTGAAGACTTCCTTCTTGTAGGTTGCCTGGATGGTTGGACCGGTCTCTATTCTTTGGAACTTCTAATTGGAAAGGAACCACATATTTTTTTGTGACTCTAAGTTAGATAGCCTTCAGTTGTGGAGGAAGATTCTTAATAAGCTTCAGGAGACTATCTTGGAAAAATGTGATATGTCAGAGAGTATAGATCCTGGTGATCAAGCTATTATGAGGATTTGAACCTGGACAACAATAATTAGGGAGGCACTCTCAGGAAAAGGCCTGGCCATGGTAAGCAATGTGTTTGTAGGGTTGGATGATGGACTCCTCCCTAGGTTGGGACCTTGAAGATTAACATAGATGGATCTTCTTAGGGGAATCCAGGTCATGCTGGTATTGGGGCTATTGGTAGAAGTAATGATGGGGAGGCAATTTTTCTTTTCTCTATCTACAAGGGCCAACACTCGAATAATTTGGTGGAGGCTCTTGCTATTAAGACTGTTATTGAGAGAGGATGTTCTTTAGGCTGGAAAAGGATTATCTGTGAGTCTGACTCTCAAATTGTTGTTGACATACTGAATAACCAGAGTTTGGAGAATGTTAGTTGGAAGTTAGCCTCTCTGGCCAGACAAATTTTAAGTTTATGTAGTTCCTTGGATTCTATCTCCTTTCATCATATCCCTCACGAATGGAATAGAGTTTTAGATTGTTTGGCTAAGTGGGCTGCTGAGAATGAGGATAGTTGGGATATTAGCGAAAGGGATGAGATTCCTTTGGATTATCATGGGATTTTAGATCAGCTTTTATTAGAGGATAGGAATATGTAGTCTTTTGGTGGGCCTTTGGCCTTTGTGATGTAATTTGGTTTTGATTGAATAAATTTTTATCCCTTTTCTTTTGAAAAACAAAAAAAACAAAATTACCCTCAGATGTCACCGTAAGAACACCTATCAGTGTAATAACAAAATAACACAACAATATAATTAAGCATCTCTATAATAGAGTTTAAAACTATTATAAACATGTTCTTTTAATTAAATAGAACAAAAGAAAACACATTTTTCTAATCAAGTATTAGCATTTTTACATCAAAATACATCTCACCCAGTATTAATTATCAAAATCCAATTCAATTTTATGAATCCATGGAAAATATCGGGGATAAAAAAATATACTTTCTTCCTCAATCAACCTCATATTTTAGATGCCTAAATATTAAATTTCAACATGCCAATTTTTTATATAGGTTTTTAAGTACATACACTATGCGAATTAATAGAGATGTTTATAGGGAGTCCAGATAAGTGGTGGTCCTTGCTTTATAATTTTCATGTGTTTTCACTTTATCTTTTTCATAATAAAAAATTATACCTGATCACATAGAAATAATATATTGTCATACTTATTATGTGTGATCCCTTTATTAAACTATGATCCTCATTGGTTTTTCACTTTATTTTCACCAATCACATTGTACCGCGTGCCATATACTAATTTTTATTGGCTCACAAACTCATGAGATTCCATCTATCTTTCATTGACTTTAATAAATTGCACAGTTCCATTATTTCATTAATTTACTTAGATTTATAATTCTCATATACCTACCTTTACATTCTTATAAACCATAAGAACTAAAAGGAGATATATAATATGTGCTTAGTGGTCATGAAGTTCTACCTTAAAAAAGTGTTCATTCATGTTTTATTTATGTTCATGTGGCACTTTACACTCTCAGTGGTCACACATTCATCGAGTAACATAATATTTATTTATTCATTGTGATTTTATTTAAATATGTGGAACCATTCATTTATAAAATATGTTTGATTTTGTCACACATTTGTGACCATGCCTAACAAAAAATGTGGCTAAAATTACATTTAACACACATTAACCCAAAAAATGATTTGTTGCACTCATTTATAAGTCACACAGTCACTAGGTTCACACATTTTTTTTTTTGAATGTGTCCTTGAAAACTCTATGGACTCATGAATTTATTCACCTTGTTCTATAACTATCGTATGTTACACTCTAGTCTTGTTCAAAATAAACTAGTACATGTGATAATATATAAATTCTATATTCACACTTAGATTATATATGATCACTTTATTGAGGTCTAATCTATGTTGGATTATACTTTATTATGACCAATCATATTATACCACCTGGCATGCGATGATTGTTTTGGGCTCACAAAGTCATGAGATTTACTTTGTTATAAAAATGCATTTAGTAAACTAAAAAATATATATTTTATTAACTCAACTCGATTTATAATTAACATAGATCCATATTTAAATGTATGATAATTAATTAAAGTTTCAAAAATCAACTCTCATTAAAATTCCTACCATTTATATGGTTTATTTCATTTCAAATCCCCCTTTCTATGAGTTGCAAGAGTGCCAAGAATGGAAGTGGTAGGCGTGGAATGATAGTAACTACATACATGAAAAATGGATGTAGTTTTAGAAAGAATTTTTTTATAGTCTCAAGATAGGAATTCTTATCATAGATCATGATGTAGACTTTAGTAATAATAGGAATGTCAATTTAGTTCCATTTCCTCAGCCATAGATTTTTAAGTCATTCCTCTATCTTACAATAAACTTGATATTTAATACTATTAGATCTAGTTCACATATTCACCAGAGGGTAAGCTACTACAAATTTATGATTTATTCATGAGATGATGTGAAACTATGTTCAATATATTGATGGATGACAGGGTTAAATTATGAAATCAACGATACTAGTTTTATCTTTACCTATCCACATTCTATTAGGAGTAAGCTCAAAAAAATTACTCTATAGAGATAATATACTCTATAGTTGGTTTATTATTTATACTCTATATTCAAATTTTTTGTCATAATTTTTGTTATACTCAGTTTATTATACTATTTGGTTGTTCTTTACTACATGCTTCTTTTAAACAAAGAATAAATTGATTTCCTCTGAGAAATAATCCTTTTATACAAACAATAAATTGATTTCCTCTGAGAAATAATGGCATGCAAGATACTTCTTTTAAACAATTCACAAAGAACAAAAAGAATAAACATAACAGAGCCTCATGATCATTTCAACCATATTTTTGACTACCTTGAAAATATCGATTTCATAGATTTTGAGTTTAAGGAAAATATTCGCATATATAGATGAAATTTACAAGAAAACCAAAAGGCACATTATTTTGAGGAAATATATTTAAATAAATTATTTTCAAGGAACTTATCATTATATTGATTCATTTCAAGACAAATGATTGTAAATGCAAATAACTACTCTCAAACCTTAGAACAAAAGAAAAATAAATTCATACCTTACAATTAAAATCACAAGAAAATTATTTTAGAAATTGTTTGCACCTTGTCCCAATATTTTGACTCCCAGAGCTTCACTTCCACCGATAGCTTTTATCAATGATCCAAAAAATAGAGAAATTATCAGTAAATATTTTTAAAGAAATTTTTTTCAAGGAACTTATCATTATATTTATTCCTTTCAAGATAGATGACTATGTATGCAAACAACTACTTTTAGTCTTCAAAATAAAAGAAACATAAATCTATACCTTACAGTTACAATCACAAAGAAACCAACTTAGAAATTATCAGCACCTTGTCCCAATATTTCAGCTACCAAAGCTTCACTTCTACCAATAGCTTGCAATAATAAATAAAAAAGTAGAGAAACCATCATCAAATGTCTTCAAATATTTTTTTTTCAAGGAACTTATCATTATATTTAATAATTTCAAGATAGATGACTATGTATACAAATAACTGCTCTTAGTCTTTAGAAGAAAATAAATACAAATCCACACCTTATAGTTATAATCATAAGGAAACCAGTTTATAAATTATTTACACCTCTGTTTCTAGTCTCTCATTCCATTCTTTTGTCTACCAGAGCTTCACTTCGAATAATAGCTTGCATAAATGACAAGAAAAATTGATAAACCACCACATAAATATTTGAGCAACTTACATTAATCTTGAAGGTGATGTGTTCGACAAATATTAAATATTTCCTTGGGGCCCTCAATATGTCAGTGCCAATTTACATCAAAATAGGGAAAAATCTAAACCTCAATCCCTATAGCTTTAATTCAACTTGCATTGCATTTAATGTTAGAAATAAAATAAACATTTGGTTTGAAAATTATTTATTATTATTATTTAGTTATTAAACCATACATAGGGAAGATCATTTTTGATTTAATCAATTTTATAAATGACACTAAAAAAAATTAAAATATTTTCATAGTTTTAAAATTATAAAGTATATAATAAGATCTACCAAAATGTCTTAATCGTATCCATAATTAGCATTTAAAATATTTTTTAATTTTAATTAACAAACCATGCCAATCAAAATATAATTGTTACCTTAATTCTATTATCTCCTAAGTGGTCTCTCTCTCTCTCTCTCTCTCTCTCTCTCTCTCTCTCTCTCTCTCTCTCTCTCTCTCTCTCTCTCTCTCTCTCTCTCTCTCTCCTCTCTCTCTCTCTCTCTCTCTCTCTCTCTCTCTCTCTCTCACATGCACACACACACTCTTTTGCACGCACACATATATACACAAACATGTGTGTGTGTGTGTGTGTGTGTGTGTGTGTGTGTGTGTGTGTGTGTGTGTGTGTGTGTGTGTGTGTGTGTGTGTGTGTGTGTGTGTGTGTGTGTGTGTGTGTGTGATGTTCAGTTATCTAATTTGAATATATAATATATGTATCCATTATAATATTTCCAAAGGATACACAGACACACACATATGGTTAAATGACATAGCAAGAGTTTAAATCCTTGATTAATACTTAACCATGTTCCTAAGTTAACATAGGGCTAGGTGGGGCATTAAAATTAATTCCAATCAACTAAACTCAAGTTATTTTCATGGGATATTGGAGTGTGTGTGACCTTTTTATTCAAAAAATGTAGAACACAATATTATCCTTTGACCCATGTATAAAAGTACCCTTGATGATTCAATCATAAAAATGCTATCATCAAGATCTCTTACAATGCAAGTCCTTCATGCTCATTTATAAATTTTCATCAAGAGGTCTTCACATGTTTTAAAAAGAATTTGTATATTGATCCAATTCTTCCCTCATCCATCATAATCATATTACCTAAGGTTTATTTATACCTAAATCCTATTTAGGCATTCTTGATTAAAATAAAATGTTAATTACTATTTCAGCCTTGTGATTAATCTCAAGTTATCCAACATAAGATAAATGTTAGCCTACTTAGATATTCACTTATTCTTAATCCTTATCTTCCATTTCTATTTAGAACTGAATAGCTAAATTTATCAGTGTATCATAAATCCACATACATAAATTTATAATGAAAATACTTATGCACAACTCAACTTTATTGTTTTTAAGTAAAAATAGAAATTTTCAACTTATAAAGGTTACAAAGGGGACAAACTCGATCCATCAAGAGTCTAAATTTGACTCAAGAATACTACAATACCAGAATTGGATATTATCTAAAAGGCTTAAATAAAACATGTATAAAATCAGCTATATCATTCTTTCTAAGAAATGAGTATTTCCTTATCTCTAAAATCAAAATAGGTAGGTTTAAAAAACTTAATAAAAAAATTGATAATCCCCAAATAAATAACATCATGAACTACAATGTATCATTTCTTCTCCAAGGAAATAAGGTGTAAGGACCTAAGTCTGGTTCATTACCATTTAATGAACATAATCAATCTGATCCTATAACTCATGATACTCAAATCTCCTTAAATATTCAGTATAAGGGAACTAAAAAATATAATATCCATCGCCCAATATATTACATTTTATAAATTGAATTATGGATCCTATCAGCTACGTCAACAAGAAGCCATCACTTGAGCCTTGGGTAAAGTATCGAGGTCAAGTTAGATAATTTCCTTCTAACTAATATAGAACTCATAAGTAACTAAGAATATCATTCCATGGTAAGTCCCAATAATACTCAATATTAATGTTTTGATTTACAGTGGTTATCCCATAAACTCTAGAGGGGTGAAAATAAAGATTGAGTTAGAATTCATTCCCCTGAATATCAAACCTATTTTTTGATCAACATGCTACATCATACTTTCATTTCCACACTCGTGAGATGATTTGGTACCATGGACTACTCAACCACCCACATGACATTTGTACATAGTCCACAAGGTGAAATTGAGGATTCTATCTCACTATTCTATTATTTACAATTATGACTATCTCTACTAATTTAAATTAGTTTTGACAATCATGAAAGTATTTAAAATTTATCATTACTCAAAATGAATCAATCTGAAACAACATTGTGACATGATTTTCCACCATACCTCTCATAAAATAATTTCATTCTCCTAAGGAAGAAGAAGAACCAGACGTAGAACAAATAGAATACAAAAGGGTGAACTAAATAAAATAATGAGTCTAATATCTCAAACCACTTTTTCTTCTAAGAGCTCTTCTATGTATAATATTTCTTTTGTCAAAGAAGTCCTTTGTGATCATGTACTTATTGATTTTCTAAAACTATTCACAATAAATCCAATCTTATTTTCCATGTTGATATTTGACAATAATATTGATTGTAACTATGTATTCTTCTTATCACATCTACTTTTCTATAGGTTATCATGGTCAATTATCATTCCTTGGTGTAGGATTGATCCTTCCTTCCAATTTGTATGCACTTGCCTCTTCTTGTTTCTGTTTTCCATCTCATCATCATTTAATTCAATTATTGAACATCTATGTTTTGATCTATATTATGATCATATTGATTTTAAGCTGCTACCTTCCTTAGGCTACTTATAACCCACTTGATCAATTTGAAAATTGATAACTACCATGATTTTTATCATGCCTATTGACTTTAGTTTAAAATTACAATTATAATAATTACAATTTACATTGATGACTACAAATATCTTGGCTTCATTTTATTTTGTTTACATATAAATAAAATCCTCATAAATCAATAATAAAATATTGTTTTTATGTTACATAGGTACAAGGTGGTAACATGTGGCATCTAATGTGCCTTACAATTGGTTATACAAAAGGTGGACCTTATTATGAACCCATGGCCAGGATCTATGCTTATTACAACTATCCATTACTGAAGCTCCTTTTTATGTTGCGTTGACTTAGATAACACACTAATGGACTGATTTTAAACCCAACAAACTCATCTCGTTGTCGATATATAAACCTATGACCTATTGGAAACATGTGTTTCCTACACATACACCAAATTCATCATGATAACTCTATGTTATAAAGAGATATAAATTACAACACATTAGGAAATTGCTTATTTATTATAGCAATAATAAATAGCTCCTCTTTAGTGATCCATTATAATATTACAGAAGAACACACACACACACACACAAATTAATAATAAAAATCATGATTAAATGACATAACAAGAGGTCAAATCCTTAATTAATACTTAACCATGTTCTTATGCCAAGGTAATACTAGGAAGGGCATTAAAATTAATTACAACTAACTAAAATCAATTTATTTTCATGGGATATTGGAGCATCTATGTCCTTTTTATTATAAAACATGGGACAAAATATTACCCTTTGATCCATGTACAAAAGTACCCTTAATTATTTAATCATAAAAATTATTTCATCAAGATTTATTTCTATCGAAGTCTCTCATGTTCATTTACAAACTTTTATCAAGAAGTCTTCGTAAATTTTTTAAGTAATTTTTACATTGATCCAATTCTTCCCTCATCCATCTTGTGCCAGAATATTATATCAAACAAAGGTTAGATCGAAACATGCAATTACATTTAATTATCTGGGGAGAGAATATGAATCCCTTTAACTCGCTTGGGTTGGGACTACACTTACAAAGCACTAAAACTATATAAATTCCCAATTCCAATCATGAAAGATATATATCTATAACTCCTTAATAAATTACATGAGTTGACTAACTTACACACTATTTTTGTGACATTATCACTACCTGGGTCAAAGGAGAAATAGTTCACCATATTATTATTATGAAATTAGATAAGAACAAACTAAAACATTAATCCACGTCAACTGGCACACTTAATCAAATAGTTATAGTCTAAAAAGCATGAAAAGGAAGGAAATTGGCTAAAATAAGGACATAATTGATGAATGGTTGGTGTTAACCCTTTTATAAAATTTCTCTGTTTATGAAACAAATTTTGTGTTTTGTTTGTCTTATTTTTTGAACATGTTTTAATAACTGTGCAATATTTTAAAAATATGCAAAAATAAAATAAAATATTAGGTATTTATCTATCACCCTTCTTCATCAAATTTTGAATATTCAATTTTCTATTCAACATATATATATATATATATATATATATATATATATATATATATATATATATATAAACTGTATTTACTATATTATATAAATTTGTGTTGTACAATAATTTTAAGGTTTAATATATATTGTAAATATAATTATATGTGAAATGGATAAAACACCACCATTTACGATTAATACATACAACAGAGTTTATTTTTTAACAACTAATTTAATAATTATATAAATTTGAATTAGCTAATAATATATAGTACATAATATTTTTTTTATTTATATTACTCATTAGAATATATCCAATTTAAGACATTAGGTGTCACATTACTTTCCTCCCCAATTTTTTTTAAAAAAAGTTTTAAAGTTTTAGTTTCACGTTTCATGCATCAAACTAACTATTTATTTTATTCATAATAAATTTGAGAACCTTTTTGATTCTTGTCATTATAGTATATTGAAGTGTCCCTTTAGCCCTGACTCTATTTTTTTTTTTCCAAATTATCGATCTAGATGATGTGAAAAAACTGAGGTCTTTTTTCAATTCTTTTTTAACCACATATATTTGTCAACACACTAACGTTTCTAGTGGTTCCATGTTAAGTGTCATAATTTTTTAATTTTTTTTTTAAATAACATTTTGATCATAATTTTTTGTATTTATATTTATATATAATTTAAATAATAATTTTTTGTATTTATATTTATATATAATTCAAATAATATATTGGTTAATATTTAAATATAATAAAATGAATAATTTTAAAAATTATATTTTAATTATAAATTATTATGTTACTGATCATTAAATCACGAGTTCGAATCTTAATTGAATTTGTACAATGTTGAGTAGGGAACTAACATGGCGCTGGAGAGGCTACTCTGTTAGAGGTTACGGTGTTAAATGTAGCTTTTTGTACAGTACCTCATCACCATATTTGGTGGGACAGCAAAGAGATATTCAACTCATTTAGTGGTCGTGCAAAACCTACGTATCCAATTGGAAGTGGGTCGTGGCTTTTAACTTTACGGCGTGGGTCCAGTTATCATCCCAAAACGTCAAAAGTCGGTGTCCTCTTCACATCACCAGTTGGAAATTTTAAATAACGTCGTGATCAGCGCTTTCGAGCTATCATTGTTAGCAAATAGGAAGCTGCCAACTTTGTATTACCATTATAACACTTCTGCGGATATCAAACAAATCTTCTTCACTCGGAAATTCCAGGCCTGCGTGAGATCACAGCGCCGAAACCCGCCAATCTTCCTTTTTAAATTACAGACATACTCACATTTCAAAAGCCCTCGAATTACTTTTTATTTTTTAGTTTTTTAATATTCCAAAACAAATTCTTATAAACATGCCAATATTAACATTTAAATTATTTTAACAAATTCATCTACTAATTAAATATGACTTTTTAAACATATTAAATTATAATAAAATAATGTCTAATTAAAAATAATTAGAGAGAGTGAAGGGGCTCTTAGCAAGTATACTGTTGCAAGGGATTTTGTCTTAAGATTTTAACTACTTAAACGCAACCTCGTAGAGTTGTAGAGATGGTTATGAGAGTTGCTACGGTTCAAATGCTTCTCTTAAATTTAGATAGTCTTAATAGAGTTTTATAAAATGTGTCAGATCAGTTTTCTTTAATTAGAATATTTGATAAAATATAATTTGAATCAATAAAGATATAGGATTGTAAAACATTTAATAACACACAATTTAAATTAATCTTAATAATATTTAAAAATATTAATTTTTGAAATCATTTTTTTAAGTGCGTTATATTTCATGATTACAAAACGATGTTTAATATGTAAATTTATTTCATATGTGATTGTTAAATTCATTTATATGAAATAAATTATTTTCTCTGTTTTGAGTAAGGGATTGGTTTTGGATTTTTTTAGAAAGAAATAATATTTTAAAAAATATTTATTTATTAAAAAAATATTTGATGGGGAAACAAATGTATAGGTTGATTTTGTACCATTAAGTGAAAGACTATTTCCAATTTACGAGAATGATTTTTTTATGAAATAATATTGAGAGGCATTACATGATAATCCTCACAATCAAACAAATGTATAGGTCCACATTGTATCATTAAGTGGAAGACTATTTCTGATTGGCGAAAATGATTTTTCTATAATAAATTATGGAGGGTGTCATGTGATAATCCTCACAATTTAATTTTTGTACACACACACACACACACACACATGTTCATTGTAGCTTGATTAACAAGGTTGAGTTTTACCAGTACTCACAAATTTTTAAGGTCTATGCTTTATATGAATCACAAAATTTATATTAAAAAGTATTAAATATTACAAAAATTGTGATTGGTTGTCCAACTAAAGTCAATGAAATTATAAATGTTGAATAAAATTATCAGACTAACAGAAACAATAATGTTTGCAAGAGAGTTTTCTTTAAAATTTTAATTTATTAATGTCAACTTCCTACAATTGTAGAGACGATTATGAGAGTTGTTAGAGTGTGAATTCTTCTCTTAAACATGGATAGTCTTAATAAAGTTTTAAGAAATGCACCCGATCGAATTTGTTTTATTAAAACAATTAGTAACATATAATTTCAATCAATCCAAACAACACATAAGGATATCAAATTTTAGAATACTTTATAATACATAACTTGAATCAATCTTAACCATATATAAAAATATAAAATTTTGGAACAATTTTTATGTGGATTATATCTCGCGATTGCAAAATGATGTTGTCCAATATTTTGATTTACTTCATAAGTGATTATTAAACCTTTTTATATAAGATAAATTCTTCTGTCTAATTTTAATGAAATATTGTGTTTGGATTTGTTTTGAAAGAAATAATATTTTGAAAAATATTTAATTATTATAAAAATAGAAATTCATGGGCGAATAAATGTATAGGTTGCTTTTGTATTATTAAGTGAAATATTGTTTTCAATTGACAAGAACAATTTTTTTTATAAAATAACATTGATAGGCGTTACATGATAATCCTCACAATCGAACAAATGTATAAATTAACTTTGTAACATTAAGTGGAAGACTAATTCTGATTGTCGAGAACAACTTTTCTATTAAATCTAAACTTTATTAATATTCATAAATTAATGAGATGCACACTTTTCACAAATCATAAAATTCATACTTAAAAATGTTAAATATAAAAAAATGGTTAAAAATGTTAAATTATACTATATTTTAGAAAAATGCAAGGGAGTTCTTAAAGTTTGTATGGAGTCCTTGGGTGCCAACTCCATTAGAATCATAAAACAAAAATATTGGCAACATGTAAAAGTCTTTAACTGATTTAAAAAAGAAAAGTTAAAAAATATATATATATTTGTAGCACCCTTCATGACTTTGAAAATTTGTAATACAACATATTTAAAATGTTTTTTCATGTCTATGGGTTTCCTAAATTAAGTGCAGAGGTAAAGTGGTGCAAGGAGGGGTGAAATGTTCATGAGTGCATAAAATTTATAAGATGATATTTTTTTTAAATTCATTTTAACAATTTAAGTTATTCTTTCTTAAAATTGCAATGGGGATTGGTGTGGATATCATGATAAATGAAAAAATGTGATGATCAAATAAAGGTAGAAGGTAATGCAAATTTTAAGGTAATGACCAATAAATGTAATTATGGTGGCCAACTAGGGTGTTGTTGAAGCATAATATTTGTGATATATTAACAATTAGTAGCAGACTTTGAATGGTGTATTAACAAGAACATAAATATAATGAAGTGAAAAATATCTCTATATAAGAATAACATTAATTTATACAAAATTGAAAAATGAATCTCAATTAATTATATAACAAATTGTAGATTTGAAACATATTTTCTTATTAAATAAATTTACAAAAAACATACAATTGTCAAATATTATTTGATAAACTCATGCATATGATATATATTTAATAACTAGTGAAAAAAATAATGTGAAATTTAAAAAGATATGAAATTGTAATTAAAAATATGTAAACATGAATTTCCCCTTTAAACTGGTTGATTAACATGAACTACTTAGACTTCTCTCAATTCCTTTGTTTATGTTTTAACGTCACTTTTTATAAACATTGAGATGTCAATTATAAAACAAAAACAATTTCTTCGGATCTTGAAATGTATCAGATTATTTTTACTAAGCCTTAACAGAAATACAGAAAGAAAAAAATAAAAAATAAAAAATAAAAAATAAAAAATAAAAACGAATCAAATAATATATAATCATAAATGTGACTTTTTGTACAGTACGCAATCACGAGATTTGCTGATAGCAACGAGATTTCCAACTCATTTAGTCGTCACGCATATTTCTGACTTCTGGTGTGGCGCCATGACCTCTACATCCTGAAACCTATTTTCGTCCCAAAAAAACGTCAAAGAGTTGGTGTCCCTTAGGTATCTTTTGTTGCGAATTTTATTTATTAATGGCAACGGCGCTTTGGAGGTATCATATCATTGTTGAAAAATACGATGCTACCAACCGTGTCTTCCAATTATAACACTCCGTGCGGAGAGAAATCGGCTCCTACAAACCCCACCTGCCTACTTAAAATTACTGAGATACTCACATTTCACAAACCACTCTTATTACTTTTTAATTTTTAAATCAAAGTCGTATGAATGTACGTAAAATCATATAAGATTGCATTGACTACTACACCTTGTGATTAAAAAACCATGGTGTCAATTAGCTCGATTTGCTTTCGATCAGTGTTAAACCCTTTTATATAAGATAAATTCTTCCCGACGTATTGATGGATTGCGGGGAGCAATTTTGGATTTTCACCGTCAAGTAGAAGACTATTTCCGATGGGCGAAAACGATTTTTTCATAAAATAGTATTCATGTGCGTCACGTGATCATCACTATCTCACAATCAATATTTGTATATATACATGCTTATCCTAGCCTGACCAAAAGAAGCAATGAAGTTTGCTGTTAGTCATCAGTGATCACATAAAAATCGGTAGATCTCCTTGCTGCTCTAAAGATTCTTCCCTCAACAGTGGGGCCTGGACTGCGGGGGAGGATATGTTTTTGAGATAATACATCACAATTCATGGTGAAGGTGGATGGCGATCTCTCCCAAAGAAAGCTGGTATGTTAATGCATTGATGCTCAACCATAAAAATTATAATACTCCGACTGCACACTGTCTAGTAAAAAAAAATATTTGTTTTTCAGGTCTGAAGCGGTGTGGGAAGAGTTGCAGATTACGGTGGTTGAACTATCTTCGTCCAGGCATTAAACGAGGAAACATTTCAATCGATGAAGAGGAGCTGATTATAAGATTGCATGGACTACTTGGCAATAGGTATGACCTCATTGCTTCTACCGAATATTTACTGCAATATTCAATGCTCCCACTTTGTATTTCCTAGGCAACATTCAATGTAAATTATTGAAAAGGCCGTTGCAATGACCGTTACATTTAATAGTATTATTGGAAATAGATATAAGTACGACTTTAATTGGTTTGTTGTATGCAGGTGATCACTGATCGCAGGTCAACTGCCGGGTCGAACCGATAATGAAATCAAGAATTATTGCAACACTCGCCTCAGTAAGAATCGCCGGGTCTGTAACATAAATACATTATAATTAATATTACAAGTGGATGTTACCCTGAAGGCTTAAACACAATATGTATAAAATCAGCTATCACATTCATTCTAACAAATGAATATTTTCTTATGCTTGAAAAGTAAAATAGGCAGGGTTCAATGAGTGCTAAGTAGACCATTCATTCTCATGAGAGATGGGTTCATGTGAACCACTACTCATGAAACATGGGTCAATGAGTTTGAATCAAAAAACTACACAGTTGAATCCTGATAGCAATATCATAATAATATACATTTAAAAAAAATCTAGAATGCAATTAGAATTTAGCAAAGAACACAAGGGAAGGGAAAGTCTAAATGAAAGAGAGGGCAATGATGAGGATGTTGATGCAAGTGCATCATCTATCTATTTTTTTAATTATTTTGTTGGAAGGAAAGAAATCATTTAATTTAATATGAAATAATGATTGTAGGATAGGACAAGAGTGTATATAATTAGTTTTATTGTTGTTAATGGTAAAATATAAGGTTTGATAAAAAGAGAGAACATGATGTATAATAACTTTGAGGGGGAATTTAAAGTTTTTATGAAGTCCTTGTGTATTCACTCCAACAGTATCATACAATTAAATTAAAAATATTAAAAACATAGAGTATAATAAAAAATATATATATTGAGGAAGCTTTCAAAGTTCTTACAGAGTCCTTGTGTATTCATTCTAATAGTATGTTATAATCAAAATTAAAAATATTATAAACATGTAAAAGTTTTTAGTGATTTTTAAAAATAAGATGATAAAATGAAAATATTTGTAGCATTTATTATGACTTCAAAATTTTGAAATTCAGCATATTCATATTTTTTTATATTGATGGGTGTCTTACAATAGGAGCAGAGGCAAGGTGGTGCAAGGTGGAGTGAAATGTTCCTAAATGCATAAACATTATTGGATGCAATTAATTTTTTAATCCATTTTAACCATTATAAATTGTTTTTTATTTAAATTACATCAAGGAAAGACGTGGACATGATGATAAATGACCAAATATGATGATCATATAAAATTAGAAGGTAATATAAATTTTTATGTACTGATCAATAAGTGTTAGTTATAGTGGTTGATTGAGGTGTTGTTGAATCATAAAGTCTACAATATGCTATTAATTATTATAGATTTTAAATTTGATTTCAATGTGAATATTTTAAATAAAATTTAAATTTAAATTTGAATTCCATTTAATCAACAAGAGAATTATAATATTACCAAAGTGTTTGACAATATAGGTGAAAACTATTTGACAAAATACATGAATGAATGGAAAAATTGAAACCTAACAAAAATTACTTTAACGAATTTAAAAAATACTTCAAAGATTTTTTTTTTAATAAAAAATTTGAACAATACAAAATACATGTGAATCATCAAGGTAAAATTTCTATTTAAAATAATTAAAATATATAGAAAAAATGGTGTTCTTTGTAAAGCTTTAAGGGAATTTTAAATAAATGTTAAGAAAAAAGATATGGTTTTACAGATTGAAATTTATATGATTTTAAGGAATTGCATTGGCAATGAAACCCCTTGGCAGGTTATTAAATTTCATCTTTTTTTTTTTGATATTTGAACAACCCCTAATCTCCATTTAAAAAATAGCATTCAACGAAAATCAAGCATTGAACTAAACTAGTATGGTAAGGAAAGAAAAAGAATGAATGAGCACGGGGAAACAACAGGGTGATGTCGAGGATTTCGATATTTAGGAATCATTTATCAATTTTTGTTCAACTATATTGTTATATTATTCTTAATTCTTAACATTTCAGTTTTGTGTGTTTTTTTTTTAATATTTTTTAATTTCTATTTTAAGGAGTTTCATAATGCATACAAAAGGAGTGAAAATAAACATTTACTTTTTTTAAAAGGAAAGAAACCATTTAATTCAGTTGGAATTGAGTGTTTTGGGTATGCCAAAAGTGTATAATATTATTATTTTTGTGATATTGAAGTTAAATTTTAGGTTTTGAGAAAAAGAAATAAGATGGATTATAATAAATTGAAGATATTTTAAAGTATAAAAAGAAAAAAAAAAACAATTAATAAAAGAATTTATGATGTGTTCAATAATGTGTGATATAATATATTAGAATAACTTTTTACATTGATGGACATAAGTATCTTAAAATTAATGGATGCAAGTGATTTTTTCATTTATTTAATTATCATAAAGTATTTTTTTTTAACTTAAATTCAAAAAAAGAATTAAAATAATAAATAAGAAAAAATAATGATATAATAAAAATAAAAAGATTATAAATTTTTAAGTGTTGATTAAGAAATAAACTAAAATGACATCCTTAAAAAATATTGAAAAATAATAATTATAAAATGATAATAATTAATAATAAATTTAAAATATAATTAACATAATTTTTTAAAGAAAAATGATTTCATGAAATATAATAATTATAAAATATGTAAAAAAATAATTTTAAATATATACTCTCAAACATTTTGGCCATACATAATATTTTAAAACATATAAAATCACAAAAACTATTTTAAACATGCATGTAAAATATCTAATCATACATATAGAAGGCACATGAATGTACACAAACTATTTGACTAAAACACCTAAATGAAATTCAAATCTTTCAATTGATATGTAGACTGTTTTTAAAAAATTCTTGTTAAAATTTAAATGTGATGTCATACAAAAGGAATAAAGACAAAAACAATAGTTTTAGAAAATGCATCAAATAATTCTTGATTGAAATTTCATTTAAATATGACAACATATAAAAGTAACATAAATTGTTCAATAGTTTTAGGAAATGCTTCCAATAAAATATTGGAAAGAAAGATTTCAAGGAAAGTTATCACAATGTTAAAAACAACATTCAAGCATATTTTCATCGGGATAAAATTTAGTTTGATCCCAGAGAAATTCAAATAGATGTGATTTCATTGTTTACAATTATTGTAAACAATAGGGACAAATTTTTTATAAGTATTAATTTAAAATATAGAATGATATAGAAAGTACTTGAATTTTTTGATAAAATGTTTAAACAAAATTTATGGGAATGTGAAATTATATAATATACATAAAAATTATTTTAAAAAATATTTAATTGAAATTTATGAGAAATATGAGATCAAATGAAAGGCAAGTCAATTGATTATCAATTTGAAAAAAAGATTCAAAAGAATTTATGTTAAAAAATATTTTTAAAAGATGATTTCAAATTATATAATTTAACGAAATATTTCGAACATGCCCTAACCATAATAAATTGTAGTTAACAAAAATTATAAGACATAACACTTTATGGAATGTAATGATTATAAAACATAGACAAATAAAGTTTTTGAAGTACATTTTCAAAAAAATTGGCCTAACAAAATATTGGTGAACATAAAATAGGTGTGCAAACTATTTTAGTCATGAATACAAATTTTGGAATCATTGGAAAAGAAAGTTAAGTGTTTGAAAACATGTCTCATTAAAATTTATGGAAAAATGAATTCATAAAATAGATAAGTGATTATTTTACATGCTTAATTGAAATTGATGGGAAATGTGAGATCATACAAAAGGTACATCAAATATTTACTGGTTTAAGGAAAAGCCTCAAAATTATTTATACAAAAAATTGGTTTGAAACGATGTTTTCAAGCTATTCGATATAATGAAGAACTATCGAACATACACTGATGATGAAAAAATATAGCTGACAAATTTATGTAAAAAAAGTGGAATCAAACAAAACGAAAGTGATTGGTGTTAATGGACTATCTTAAATAAAATGATATTTTTGACAAAGATTTGAGAATTAAAAAAGAAATATTACAATATATTTTTAATTAGTTTAAATTTTATCATAAATAACTCAAAATATATTAAACAATTCTAATTTAAACTAATAAATGATAAGTATACATGTACACCAAAGAAAAAAGAACTTTACAATAATAAATACATAGAAACTATTTTTAGATGTCCATAATAAATCACCAAACATAATTGAAAACATACTCTTTCATACCATTATTAAGATGGTATATAACTTTATCTATTTTATTTAATACATATTTCTTAATATTTGTAATTTCATTTGTTTTTTACATATTATATTTTTTATAAAAAAACTATAAACAAACATTATAATTTTAAATAAAATAATATAAATATTTAAACAATATATATTTCTTTTAAATAATAATTAAAAACCTTCTTTTAAAGCATTTTGAATATTCAACTAAAATTTAAACCTGAATGGGTCGTACTAACCACAAATTCCGCATAATATCGTCCCATTCACATTTTAATACAATGCAAATGATATTCTGTTCAGCATAAATATGAAGCCCAAATGGAATTACACAGCATTCGACATTTATTACATATAAAATTACTTGTAGATGGAGAGGAAAAACAAAAGATGAAGTTAATTTGAACCGTGGAGAAGGCATGTAGTGGAGCAAATGGGGGAATTTTATTTAGGAAGGACAGCAGCGCTTTCTAGGTATCATATCATTGTTAACAAATACGAAGCGGCCAACTGTGTATTAAAATTAGGTTGGCTTTATACCATTAACAGCAATTCTATTTCCGACTTGCGAAAACGATTTTTCTATAATATAATATTAATCTGCGTCAACAGCGGGGAGGATATGATTTGTCATCAGTGATCTCATCAAAATAGACTGATTCTTTCCTCATCTGCGGGGGAGGATATGATTTTGAGAGAATACATCACAATACATGGCGATGGTGGGTTGGCGATCTCTCCCCAAAAAATTATAATACTCACCCATCAGAAATTATAATACTCCGACTGCACTACTCTCATCTCAGCAAGAACGGTCTGCCCGAGAAGGAAACGCCTCCAAAATCTCCAAAACCCCCCACGAAAGCGAAATCCGTTGTTCCTCGTAGTGATCCTGTGATCAGATTTATTTTTGTGAAGGGCCGCAAGAAATATTTGGGAAGTGGTAACTCAATATTTTATGTGTCAGATATTTAAAAGAATTTATATTCGAGTAGATGAATATAAGTAATTATAGGTTTATTTTTAAAATATGGACAAAAATATCTATATTTTATGCAATTTAATAATTTTATATAATACCTTCAAACATATAATAATAAAAAATCATCAATACTTATTACTGACGGAAACTAAATTAAACTGTGAAGACCTTTAAATTGAGATCAGAGTTAATAATGAAAGTAGATAATTCTCACTGAATAGACAGAAATTGGGATCTCCGTCTATTGAAGTCAATGGTCAATATTCTCTCTTTTGTATGCCCAATTTAGTCGACTCTCAATTCCCGCATCTGACCATTATGCGTAGAATGAATTGAATGACTGCGAGAGTTTATCATATTTGAATCCCCTACGTTCTCCACTCTTTGTTCTGCTACCCTGTACACGCGATTTTCCTGAAGATTTCAGAGTTCAATACTTAGAGACAAAACCCAATAATTTCTTCGAACAAAAGTCTTTTCTCCACAATAATATGGAACACGGTTAGAGTTTTACAATTACTGTTGATCAAGGAATGGAGGGAATCTACACTAGTAGGCAGCAAGACGATTGGGCAGAATTTGACTTAAATCTGGGAGGGTATGACATTTGTCCACGCAGCACCGGTAAAGGGGTGCAACCTAAAAGGTAAGAGATGTCCAAGGGTTTGTTCATGTCATATTACGCATTTTATTCAAGGTTCATCATCATCATCATCATCATCATCATCAATACTTATTACTAACGGAAACTAAATAAACTGTGAAGACCTTTAAATTGAGATCAGAGTTAATAATGAAAGTAGATAATTCTGACTAAATAGATAGAAATTGGGATCTCCATCTATTGAAGTCAATGGTCAATATTCTCTCTTTTGTATGCCCCAATTTAGCCGACTCTCAATTCCCGCATCTGACCATTGTGCGCATAATGAATTGAATGACTGCGAGAGTTTATCATATTTGAATCCCCTACCTTCTCCACACTTTGTTCTGCTACCCTGTACATGCGATTTTCCTGAAGATTTCAGAGTTCAATACTTAGAGACAAAACCCAATAATTTCTTCGAACAAAAGTCTTTTCTCCACAATAATATGGGAACACACTTAGAGTTTTACAGTTACTGTTGATCAAGGGATGGAGGGAATCTACACTAGTAGGCAGCAAGACGATTGGGCAGAATTTGACTTAAATCTGCGAGGGTATGACACTCATCCACTCAACACTGGTAAAGGGGTGCAACCTAAAAGCTAAGAGATGTCCAAAGATTTATTCATGTCGTATTATGCATTTTATTCAGGGTTCTTCATCATCATCATCATCATCATCATCAGCATCATCATGTCAAATAACGTTTTAGTTATGGCTTATAAAATATTTTATAATTTATAAAATTATTTTATACTTTTAATATATAAAAAATACCTTAATGTATTTAAAATATGAGACGTGTACTTTACCCTCTACGAGATGTTGTAATTAAACTAGAATCAAACAAAAAATCTAAAACTAAAACTAAGATGTTACGACTAGACACGTGGTTAACAAGTCACAAGATTGAATTGCTTTACAACATGAATGTGCAAGTGCACAAAATTGCTGACACTTGGTACAGAGAAGGCATGTCAAGTTTGTACTTTACAATTTTTACAAAAAGTTGTACCACATTGCAACGACAATGAGTGACACACTTGGTTGACTGTGCAAACACGCGACTAAGCAGTGGATTATGAGATCATGCCAAGTGGCAGTAAGAGCCAAAATTGACTAACTTTATTAAAAAGAACTATACAAAAGTGCTAAAAACTGCTCTGCAATGCAACAACGACGTGTGGCCGGGTCAAATTAACTGCATGAACATGGCACAAAGCAAATAATGAGGTGGCTAAGCTGCGAATAAGTGACAAATGGTAGGTTGTCCGCAAGTTGGAGATCGAAATTTAAAATGGCTAAGTCAAAAAACTGACCAAAGGAACACAAGGCCAAACCTGATGCCACTTATGGCCAAGCACTACCAAAAAATATTTAAGAACTAAATCAAGCTGGCTTCCACGCCAAGTAGCTCAGAAGAAAAACATGGCCAAGGTCCAAGCCATGTCCTTACACTGACACAGGTATATGCGGAAAAGTAAGAAAAAACGTGCCAAAGTCATTGCAATATGATTAAACCAAAAACACAACCTGATTGAGTCGTTAAATCTGAACTACAAAGGGACTACCCGAGATCAACAAACATTAGCCACTTAATCAACTAAATAGATACAATTATTGCCCAAGAGGTTACCATTTTCTCCTTTTGCTTTAGAATCTCAAACGTGGCATAGCCTGATGTTAAAGGGTCTAACTCTTTCAGTGCATCCACCCACGTTCTACCGGCCTGAAGCTTAATAGCAATGACCTTAAATCATTTTCCAAGCCTCATCATGATAATGGGAAACAACCATATCTTTGTGTCATTATCCTTTACATAGCATTCATAGCATTAGAAGCATTTTGAGCTTTGCCTATTAGTCTACTCGTTTATGAGGAAGCCAAGCAAGTTGGAGGGATCTAACTTAGATTTTAATTCATTCTTAATTATCCCTATGATAATTGTAAATTACATGGATCTAGATATATAACAACATATATTCAAGCCTTCCTCTCTTGATAGTGAGAAACACTTTGGTTTCTTCTAGAGCTATTGCTACGAATAATAATAAAAAAATATGGAATCTCAATCCTTATGTTGATTAATTCAAGTTAATATCAACCCTTAAGTTGATTCCCGAGCTTAGAATTCAATATGGTGAATACACTAAGTATCTTTACAACTAAGGAAGCATATCTCTCTAAATTTTGGATTGTGCTTGTCATCAAGGCAATAATCCTTTATTAAATTTACTCTGTTCTAGTCCCTATTAAAAAGGCATTTCAATCTATTGTAGGCAATTGTTTTAAATCTTAAGCTCAAACATTTCCTAAGTCGAGTTAATGAAACATGCATTATTCCTTACCATATAATATTACTTAATTCATGTTCGACATATATCACATCAATCAACTATCATAATCGTGTTACCAAAAGATTATTTATACCTAAATCCTATTTAAGCATTCTATATTAAAATCATATGTTCATTACTATTTCAATCTTGTGATTAATTTTAAGTTATCCAACATAAAATAGATGTTACCCTGCTTAGATATTCACTTATTTTTAAACCTTATATTCCATTACTATTTAGAAATGAATAGCTGAATTTATTGTAGTGTATCACAAATCCACATACGTAAGTCTATAATGAAAATACTTATGCGCAACTCAACTTTACTATTTTTAAGTCAAAATGGTTCATTTGCAACATACAAAGCTTACATAGAGGACAAACTGAATCCATCAAGAGTCTAAATTTGAGTCGAGAATCCTACAATATCACAATTGGATATCATCATGAAGGCTTAAATAAAACATGTGTAAAATCAGCTATCGCATTCTTTTTAAGAAATGAGAATTTTCTTATGCTAGAAAATCAAAATAGGTAGGATTAAAAACCTTACTAAAAAAAGCTGAATAATGAACTACAATGCATCATTTCTTTTCCAAGGAAATAAGGTGCAAGGAACTAAGTCGCGTTCCTTAATATTTAATGAACATAATCAATCTGATCCTATATCTCATGATACACAAATCTCCTTAAATATTCAGAATAAGGGGACTGAAAAATATAATATCCATCCTCTAATCTATTAGATCTTATAAATTGAATTCTGGGTCCTATCAGCTCCATCGACAAGAAGCCATCGCCTGATTTTGGGTAAAGTATCGAGGTCAGGTTAGATAATTTCCTTCCAAGGATTATAGAACTCAAAAGTAGCCAAGAATACCATTCCATGGTAAGTCCCAACAATACTCAATATCAATGTTTTGATTTATAGTCATTATCTCATAAATTTAAGGGGAATGAAAAGAAAGATTGAGTTAGAATGCAATCACTTGAATATCAAAGCTATTTGTTGATCAACATGTTATGATATCATTGTCACATTCGTGAGATGATTTGGTGCCACGGTCCACTCGACCACCCACATGATGTTTTCACATAGTCTATAGGGTGAAATTGAGGATTTCATCTCACTATTCTATTATTTACAGTTGTGACTATCTTTACTAATACAAATTAGTTATGTCGATCACCAAAGTATTAAAAATTTCTCCTTACTCAAAATGAATCAATTTGAACCAACTTTGTGACATGATTATCCAACTTACCTCTCATAAAATAATTTCATTCTCCCTAGGAAGAAGAACTACCAAAAGCAGAACAAATAAAGTACAAAAGGGTGAACCACATAAAATAATGAGTCTAACATCTCTAACCTCTTTTTCTTCAAAGCTTTATATATATATATATATAATTTTTGTCAGTGAAGTTCTTTGTGATCATTTACTTCTTGATTTTCTTCAACCATTCACAATAAATCCAATCTTATTTTCCATGTTGATAGTTTACAATAATATTGCTTGTAACTATTTCTTCTGATTACATCTACTTTTCTAAAGGTTGTCACTTTCAGTTGTTAGTCCTTGGTGTAGGCTTGATCATTCCTTGCAATTTGTATGTAGTTTCCTTTTCTTGTATCTGTTTTCCATCTCATCATCATTTAACTCTTCTTCAATCCATTTTCCATCTTGTCATCATTTGATTCAGTTATTAAACATCTATGTTTTGATAGCTATTATGATCATATTGATTTCAAGATGCTACCTTCCTTAGGATACTTATAAACCACTTGCTCAATTTGAAAATTGGCAACTACCATGATTTTTATCATGGTTGTTGACTTTAGTTTAAAATTACAATTATAATAATTAAAATTTACATTGACAACTACAAATATCTTGACTTCCTTTTATTTTGTTTACATATGAATAAAATTCTTATAAACCAAAAATAACATATTGTGTTTATGTTACACAGGCATAAGGAGGTAATACGTGGCATCCAATGTGCCTTATAATTGGCTATATAAAATGTGTACTTTATTATGAATCCATGGTTAGGATCTATGCTTGATACAATTGTTTATTGTTGAAGCCTCTGTTTGTGTTGCATTGACTTAGATAACACACTAATGGATTAATTTTAAACTAAAAAAACTCATAGCAATGTAGATATATAAACCTATGACCTTTTGTAAACACACAGAGAGAGAGAGAGAGAGAGAGAGAGAGAGAGAGAGAGAGAGAGAGAGAGAGAGAGAGAGAGAGAGAGAGAGAGAGAGAGAGAGAGAGAGAGAGAGAGAGAGAGAGAGAGAGAGAGGTCAAATCCTTGATTAATACTTAACCATTGTGTGTGTGTGTGTGTGTGTGTGCGTGCTAGGAGGGTCATTAAAATTAATTACAACCAACTAAAGTCAATTTATTTTCATGGGAGATTGGAGTGTCTTTGTCCTTTTTATTCCAAAATGTTAGAAAAAATATTATCCTTTGACCCTTGTACAAAAGTAGCCTTAATTATTCAATCATAAAAATTCTATCATAAAGATCTCTCACTATCCAAGTATTTCATGCTCATTTACAATGTTTTATGAAGAGGTCTTCCCATTTATTATAAGGAATTTGTACATTGATCCAATTTTTCCATCATTCATCTTGTGCCAAAATATTGTATTGAAAAAAGGTTAGAGCAAAGCATGCAATTGCATTTAATTATCTAGAGAGAGAATATGAATTCCTTTATCTCACTTGGGTTGAGACTACACTTACATAGCAATAAAACTATATACATCCCCAATTCCAAGCATGAAACACATATATCTATAACTCCTCAATAGATTGCATGAGCTGACTAAATTACACACTCTATTCTTGTGACATTATTGCTACCTAGGTCAAAGGAGAAGAGGATAAATAGTTCACCATATTTGTCTTATGAAATTAGATAAAAACAAACTAAAACATTAATCCATGTCAGTCGACACACCTAATCATAAATTTATAGTCCCAAAAACATGAAAAGAATGGAAATTGGCTAAAATAGGGACATAATTGATGAATGAATGATAATAACCCTTTTATAAAATTTCTCTATTTATGAAACAAATTTTGTATTTTGTTTTTTTTATTTTTTTGGACATGTTTTAATAGGTATGCAATATTTTAAAAGTGTGCAAATAAATAAAATATTAGGTGTTTATCTATCACACTTCTTCGGCAACTTTCAAATATTTAATTTTTCATTTTAACACATTACATATCTGTATACATGATTGTAATTACTATATTTATATAAATTTGTGTTATGTGATAATTTTAATATATTATACATATTGCAAACACAATTATATGCAAAATAAATAAAACACCACCATTTACGATCAATACATACACCACACTTTATTCCTTAACAACTAATTTAGAAATTATATAATTTTAAATCAAAAAATAATACATATTACTTAATATTTTTTTAATTATATTAACTCATTAAAATATGTCCAATTTAAAGCATTAAGTGTCATCATACTTTCCTCCCCAATTAAAAAGATACAAGTTTTAAAGTTTTAATTTCAAATTTCAAGCATCAATCTATTTATTAATTTTATTGATAATGAATTCGAGAATTGTTTTCAGTCTTGTCATTATAATTCATTGAAGTGTCCTTTATAAACCTAACTTTTATTTTTTTTCAAATTATTGATGTAGAAGATATGAAAAAATTGAAGTCTTTTTTCATTTTTTTTTAACCATATAAATTTGTCTATACACTAGTGTTTTTAGTGGTCTTATGTTCAGTATCATATTTTTCATAATTTTTTTCTAAAATGACATTTTGATCCTAATTTTTTGTATTTATATTTATATATAATTTAAATAATGTGTTTTTTTTTAAATTTTTATATTTAAATAGAAATTTTTTCAGTCTTGTCATTATAATCCATTGAAATGTCCTTTATAAACCAAACTTTTATTTTTTTAAATCTACATAATGTGAAAAAATAGGTCTTTCTTCATTTTTGTTCAACCATATATCTATCTATACAATAGTGTTTATAGTGGTCCCATTTTCAGCATTATAATTTTCATATTTTTTTTCTAAAATGACATCTTGATCATAATGTTTTGTATTTGTATTTATATTTATATATAATTTAAGTAATATGTTTTTCTATTTAAATTTATATATAATTTAAATAATGTATTGATGAGCATTTACATATAATAAAATGAGTAGTTATAAAGGTTAATTTTTAATCATTAGTCATTGTATTGTTGATCATTATGTTACGGATTTGAATCTTGATTGAATTTATAAAGCGTTGGATAAGGCACTAACATAATGTTAAAGAAATTACTCTATTAGACTCGATTTACAACTACATAGCTAAAATATACCATATTGCTAAATCCAATACAATAATAATACCATTCGAAATTAAAACAAAATACCCATATATATATATAACTAACAACTAAATCTCTCATAATCTCCTAGGAAACTATACCGGCACTATAAACATTGATTGGTAGAGAGCAGTGATATATCTTTTTAAACTTTTCACCCTCTAGTTTTTTTTGTTAGTAGAGAGCTGGTATAGTGAATGACACCAAATGTAACTTTTTGTACGGTACGTCATCACGATATTAGGTGGACAGCAATGAGATATTTAACTCGTTTAGTGGTCGTGCAAAACCTGACCAGATAGAAAGCATACGTATCCAATTGGAAGTGGGTCGTCGCTTTTAACTTTATGGCGCAAAAGTCGTTGTCCTCTTGATATCATTATTGGGAAAACTAATTTTTTTTAAATGAAATATGTGCATATCATTAGTTGGAAATTTTAATTAACGTTGTCATCAGCACTTTAGAGGTATCATTGTTGGTAAATAGGAAGCTGCCAACTGTGTATTCCACATTATAACATTTCGTGCGGACTGAAGTTGGCTCTTACACCTATGGACCGGAAAATCAAACGAATCTTCTTCACTCGGAAATTCCAGGTCTACCTGAGATCACATCGCCGAAATATGTTGCCTGGCAATCTTCTTTCTTAAATTAGATAGATACATTTTAGAAACCTCTCAACTAGTATATATATTTTAGATAAATTTATCTAAAATATATAGATAATATTATTTTCTATAAGTAGTCACAATTTAATATAAAATATTAATATATTTAATATAAATTTATTTAAGATATATATATTAATTATATTTTATTGTATCATTTTTAAATGTCAAATATTTATTATCTTAAAGTTTAAGTTATTATAATTTTAATTCTGTTAATTATATTCTATTATATCATTTTTAATGTCAAATATTTGTCATCTTAAAATTTAAATTACTATAATTTAAATTATTATTAATTTTATATTATCATTTCATTTTTTAATTAAATATTTGTAATTTTAAATATTTTATTTGTTTTTATAATATCTAATTTATATGAATTAAATAATTACAAACATAAATAAAAAATAAATTATTTTATTTTAAAGTAAATAAAATTACCACAATAAAAAATATAAAATAAATAAATAATTTCTTTTATTTTAAAGTAAATAAAATTATCACAATAATAAATATAATTCACATATCGTGTATATTCTAAGATGGCAAACAAATAAAGTATAAGTAAATAAAATAATTACAATAACAAATATAAAATAAATAATTTTTTTTTAAATTTTAAAGTAAATAAAATTACCATAATAATAAATATAATTCACTTATCATATATTCTATCATGGTAAATAAATAAATTATTTTATTTAAAGTAAAAATAATCATCACAATATTAAATATAAAATAAATAAATAAAATCTTTACATTTTTTATTTTAAAATAAATAAAATTACTACAATAATAAAAAAAATTCACCTATCATATTTTAAATTTTAATTATAGCAATTAAAATAGAAACAAGTAGATTTTGCACAACGATAACAACTAAAATATATATGATTCTTGTATACATACTAAAAATGCTTGAAATTTGAATTGAAAAATCACAATTTTTTTGACTCTTTCTGTTGTGCTCTGCGCTGTGTTACGCTCTGATATGTAATATATTAATTTTTAAAATGGTAACTTGGTTCATATTCCCCAAAAAATCAATGTCTAATTAATTATTAATTACAGTCTTCCATACCTTCCCATTACACCCTTTCACCAACCCCCTCTGGGATGCCACTATAGAGAACCCCTATCGGTATAATTACTTTTCAATTTTTAATTGTTTAATATTCTAAAACAAATTCTTATAAATATGCCAATATTAATATTTAATTTATTTTAAAAAATTCTTCTACTCATTAAATATGCATTTTAAGCATATTAAATTACAATAAATTAATATCCATTTAAAATTAATTAGATAGAGTGAAGGTGCTCTTAGTATGTAAATTATTGCAAAGGGTTTTGCCTTAAGATGTTAGAGTTGTATAGACAGTTATGAGAGTTACCAAGGTACAAATGCTTCTTTTAAACTTGGATCCTCTTAATTGAGTTCATAGAAATGTGTCAGATTAGTTTTCTTTTTATTAGAACACTTAATGCCATATAATTTGATTCAAACCTTAATAATATATAAAACTAGAAGTTGGCCCAAAGGTCCACGTAATGCCATAAGGGATTGTTTAATAGGATATGGTTTGGTGAGACAAACTAGTGTACATAGTGCAAAAGACTAATATTGAATCACATTTAAAAGTTGAGGATGCAATTCATATAAAACCAATGGAATTCAAGCACTCCACAAAAGAAATAAATTTTGAGTTTTTTAAGGCTTTTTCCTCCTTCTCCACTGATAGAAGAAGTTCAATTCTCATCCTCCCCTTCCTCGTCCCCATCCATATAATGGTCCCTTGAAGACCTGATTGTCATGTAATCCTCATGGTTGTTACTCAAACCCTTTCCACTCTTTGGGAGGCAACATGAAGTTCAGCACATCATTATCCACAACCAGATCCTTTTTTGCATGATGATAGCTAAGTGTATTAAACATTAAAATGGTTAATTAGATGAAACAATGAAAAAAAACCTCACAACAAGCACATTGGTGATTATATTTTTCCTTTTCTTAATTGTTACAACTATCTTGTCATGAATCCATGACCATATCTACAGCTGGTTCTCATCAATTTGGGTTACCCTCTCACTATCATGATTTTGGGTGACCTGATAATAAAGCTCATGTTCAATCCATTACTTTAAGGGAAGAAGAATAAATGGAATGTTATGGTTTCAAGATATGCACCAAATGGTTTTATTGACTAGGATTTATGGATTTTGAATGAAATGTGTTGAGCATATGTAATATCTCTAAGTGCCAAGGTTAGAACATCTTGGGCCTTCAGGTCTCATGGGGTTCGAGGATAATTGCTTGGTCCCCCGCATGCTCAAGTTACTATTGATTGAAAAACATGTGACACCTATGCATCTGATCTATATTTGAGACTTAGACCATCGTGGTCATCAATGTCTCTATAGAGGTGAGCCTGTCTGAGACACCTGACACCTACCAAAAACTACATTATGTGTAAGACTAGGCAAATCAATAGGTGTTTTGTGAGTAACTCAATAGATGTTTATTATGTGTCATTTTGACATTAGCATATTTTTGTGAGGCCATTACGATCCTCAATACAAATATGTATGGTTCACCTTTCTTTTTTTCTATAGTCCTGATATTTTTTTCTTAAGTTTATTTTCTCTTTGTGTGTGTGTGTGTGTGTGGGCGTGCACGCGTGCGTGTGTGCGTGCATGTGTGTGTGTTTAATGTTTAGGATATTTTGGGTAAGTGTTTCCTTTTCAATTTTTGGAGTAAATTCTCCTTGTAAGTGTATGATGTGGCAATCCCCTAATGCTTGAGAATTAGACCTATCAACCCTCCCTTCTACCTGAGATTGATCATCAATTGACCACCTTTTCTCCCAACTGGTGACTCATCAGCCATGACATTCACAATGCATCACAAATGATGCCCCCTTATGCACCCACGTGGCATGCACTTTAAAAAAGATTCAATACTCACTTCAACCACAATAAAATTAACAAGATAAACTCCATGACCTTAATGTATTTCCCTCACATTATCATCATTATAGAATGTGCATGATATGATCCCTTAGGTGTATGATATTGCGTGAAATATGCTATAATTTCCCTTCATCATCATCACCTTGCTCACTTTAAAATATTTCACCACTTGTAATTTTTGTATGGCCTTGTTGTAATTTCTCTAGGTGTCAACATGTTGGTAGCATAGATGAAAATAAGTTATAATATAGAGTTTAGAACCTTATTGTCTTGTCTTCATATCATTGGTATTGCAGCACTAACTT
>JARHVA010004533.1:1400000-1482500 GCA_037957365.1 Torreya grandis | reverse complement strand
TAAACCACCAAAGCAGATGAAACAGTGGGCCGAGTGGAAAGAGCAAGCATGGAGGATTCACGAGTAGGATCTTGATAAAAAATGAAGGGGTCTTTGATGTCGAACGCCGATGATAGCTCGGGGAGCTCGACCTGTTATAAAGCAGGTCGAGACAAATGTCTATTCGTTGTATTTTTACACAGTCAAGGCCGAGTATTTCAATGTCAAGATCTGCAGAATGTGTTTGTAGGAAGCATTTTTTCCAATCACCTTACTAAAAAGGGGTCTTTGCTTAGTGATACGTACAAAACTCGTAGGGGTAATGCCGAATTTGCCAATGATCCCCCGATGTACAGGTTTAGCTCTAGGGGAACGGCTTGGGGCGTTGCATGGAGGTGGATCTCGTGCCGGCCATGAAAATTATTGTTGAAAACTGTTAAGCATATTTGTTTATTTTGGTCTCATGTGAGATGAATACAAGAGGCTGTCGTCCCAATAGAGACGCCACTGGCATAAATATAAGATTTTAGAACACTCGATAACACGTACTTTAAATTTATCTTAACAATATATAAAAATATTAAATTTTGGAACCGTGCGTTCAATTAAATGAGTATAGCAAGGAACACAAGGGAAGGAGAAAGCATAGGGAAGGAGACGACGATGATATGGATGCTAATGCATATGCATCGTCCATACAATTGTGCTTTACTATTTTGTTTTAAAGAAAGAAATGATTTAGTTCAGTATGAAATGATTATTGTGAAGTAGGTCAGGAGTGCATGCTATTATTCTCATTATTAATACTGTTAGAATTTTGGGTCTAAGGAAAAGAGAGAACATCGATTGTATATATTTTTTCAATTTGGAAAAAAAACAAGGGAGTTCTTAAGGTTTTTAGGGAGTCCTTGGGTGTTCACTATAATATAATCTTAAAATAAAAATTAAATATATTCACATGTAAAAGTTTTAACTGATTTAAAAAAGAAAAGATAAAAAATAAAATATTTGTAGCACCCATCATGACTTCAAAAATTTGCAATACAACATATTTAGAATGTTTTTTCATGTTTATGGGTTTCCTACAATAGATGCAGAGGCATGGTGTAAGGAAGGGTGAAATATTCATTAATGGATAAAATTTATTAGATGATATTAAGTTTTTCATCCATTGCACTAGTATAAGTTAGTTTTCATTGGGGAGTGCTGTGGACATCGTGATAAATAACAAAATGTGATGATTAGATAAAGTTCGAGTGCTGTGGACATCATGATAAATCACAAAATGTAATGATTTGATAAAGTTAGAAAGTAATGCAAATTTTAAGGTGATGATCAATAAGTGTAGTTTATGGTGGCCAATTAGGGTGTTGTTGAAGCATAATGTTTGTGATATGTTAGCAATTAGTACTAGACTTTAAATTTGACTTTAATGTTAGTATTGTAGATCAAATTCAAATTTGAATTAAATTTATATTTAATCATTATTGAGAATTTGAATATCATCATAGTGTTTGACAATAGTCATGCAAATTATTTGACAAAATGTCTAAATGTAATGTATAAAAAAATAAAACTTGACAAAAGCTACATTAAATAGTTTATAAAATGACTCAAATAATTTTTTTATAAGAAGATTGAATTATAAAAAGATGTTTGAATCATCATGTTAACATTTCTCTTAGGAATGATAAAAAAAAATACACAAAATGGTTTTATTTATGAATCTATTATTGTATTCACACAAATATTAGGAAGATATATGGTTTTATGGATTAAAACTATTATAGTATTTTAATAAAACTAAATGCCAATAAAATCCCTTAGTAAGTTATAATCTTTTTACTTTTAGTACTTGAACAAGCCCTAATCTCTGTACAAAGAAAAACATTAGCAAATAATCAGGAATTGAATTAAACTAGTATAACAAAGAAACCAAGGGAAAAAATGAGATTGCGAAACAAGACAATGGCGATGAGGACTTTGATGCCTACCAATCATTTATCAATTTTTTAAAAAAGTATACTTTGATATTATTAATAATTCTTAGCATATAATTTTCATTATAGCTTTTTTTCTCATTTTTTACTTCTATTTTAAGGGTTTTATAGGCATAAATAAGGATTGAAAAGGAGCATTGAGATTATTTTTTTGGATGGAATCAAACCATTTAGTTTAGTTGAGAATGAATGTTTTGGGGCATGACTACTACTACTACTACTACTACTACTACTACTACTACTACTACTACTACTACTACTACTACTACTACTACTACTACTACTACTGAGTCTTATGGAGAAAATTTTAATATTGTTATACCTTCAATGCTACATAAAATCTCTATTATTTTCGCTCATCCTTGGTGGAAAGATTGGAAATGTTATGAGAAAACATTGTCTCATTATCACACTCCCTAAATTGGCTATTGGTGGCTTACTCCCCACATGACTATGGTGGACAAGCTTAGTTATTATTGGGGTCTTCATTATTTAGTAAATACCTAGTGCTTCTGCTTTTAAACTATCTGGGAGACTTGATTGGAGCCTAAATTATCTCTCTTTGCTTAGTGTGTGTTGTATCAGGGTTTGAATATAGGTAGAAGGCTTTTGCATTTAGGTATTTTAATTCCCAAAGGTCTTTTTTATGGCCATATGAAAACACTCCCTCATTTATTCTTAGAGATAAACCCACATTGCCTTTTAAATACACCTAAATCTATTATACTTTCAGAGTGGAGATTATATTTGGTTATGAAAAGAAAGAAATAATGTAGTGTTTAGAAATGTTTCTCTAGATTGTAATTTTTTTGCATTCAATAAATCTTCCATTCTTTATAATGTGATTTTGCATATTCAAGTCCAACCTAATAAAGTAGCCATAGAGATTAATGATGTTCAAGACCTTCTCACTCATTGTGGAGATGCTCCTTGTGCTATGGCATGGATTCCTTCTTCCCTACCTATGGATAAGAGAGCTATTGGAAGAAATGCTAGTCCTCCTCCTAGAGGTGGTCAGTGACACAACCATTCTTGGCACCATTCTCATTTCAACACTCTATATTAGTACATTTTCCCTCCTAGACAATAGTGAGGGTGGCAACCCTTTCCTCCTTCCCCTACTAGGCAAGATGGTTGGGGTGATCTTCATCCTCCTATGCATTTAGGTCAGATAAACATGTTGGATAAGTTACCTAGGATCTCTCTTGTTATTTTCCTACTCAAAAATAGGAAAATCATATGGACACTACTCAATATTTTGGTTGGGAACCAATTCTAGACGGCAATAACTTGCCTAGCTCATGTCGGGATTCATATGATATGGATCTACCACCTTTCAAACTTGCACTAACAACTTAATGATGTTTCATTTTTTGTTTATGTTATTGTGATAACTCATTCTTAGGTAGGGCCTAGTGATGTTTCTATTATGACTAGTTCCTAGGCTTGGCCTAGTTTGACTCGAGGTGTGCTTCCATAACACCTATTTTTTGTGAATTTTTTATATATTATATATTTTTACTAATATATAAATATATTTCATTATTATTATTATTATTATTATTATTATTATTATTATTATTATTATTATTATTATTATTATTATTATTAAATTTTAGGTTTTGAGAAAAAGAGTTAAGATGGAGTATAATAAAATCAATACTTTGGAGGGAGATTTTAAGGTTTTTAGAGATTCCAAAGATTTAGTAATTTATAAAATTTAATGACCAAACATGATGATGTGATAAAGCTAGAAGGCAAAGTTAAAATTTAGGTGTTGACTAAGAGATACAAGCAAACATGACATCTTAAAGTAGTATGTAAAACCAATATCTATGAGATGTGAGGAATTGGTAGTAGATTTTAAAATGTGATTGAAAAAAATCTTTAAACAAAAATGATTACATGAAATACAATGATTGTAGAACATGTAATACAAATATTTTTAATAAATGCTCTCAAACTCTTTGACCTAACAAGCATTATTAAATAAACAAGATGCCTCGATATGAAGCATGGTATGGAAAGAATCCTAATGTTAAATATTTAATTTTTTTGGTTGTTTAATGTATGCATCAACAAATACTAGATAAAAAAATATAAGCTATAAATCAAAACATGGTGTAAAATACCTATTCTAACAAATGGAATGTACCTCGAATAACCAAAAGAGAGAAATGTGAATATCTTCACTTACTAGTGAATATTATCCCTTTGATGTATGTATTTTGATTGGATTTTATCAATTATGAGTGCTCAATAAATCTTATGCAAGAACTCTAGAAGCATGCCCCCTTTTCAATTTGATGATTATCTTGGATGAGTGATGAATTGATTAGAAAATTTGTTGATTGATTAAGTAGAAATTTGTTATGCTATGGAAGCTTGTTTGAAGTAAGTGAGGATGGTTGGATTTATAGGATTTTTAGAATTATGTGAATTGTTGATCTTGCTCCATGATCAAGGGCTATAATTGAGTCCAATATGAGGGTTATCTCGTAAACAGAGAAGGTTAGATGGGTATGGGAATGCTATGAATAAGGAGTGCTAGACTTACACCTTTATCCCATTGCCTTAATTTTTTGGAGATTTGGAAAATGGATGAGTGATGTCATAACTAGAATTTGGGATTTAAAGTGATATGATGACAAGGATGATGTGATAATATTATCATTTTATCTATTTATTTTATATATTTGATGCATGGATTATATTATTAGATGAACAATTTAAGTAGTATGTTTAGATAGTGATTTAATTCATATTTTATTAGATGTGAATTAGATGAAATTTATATGTTATGTTATGTTATGACATGATTAATAATTATTGGGATGAATAATGTTAGAGAGTATTAGCTAGAGATGTAAGCGTGATATGATGACTAAATATGATAAAATGATTTACAATTCATGTTTATAATCATTTTGTTAGATGTAGTCATAAATAATTATGATTTCAGTTATTATTTTTTCATTTTTTAAGAAGTCTAATGGTTCATGTTCCTATTAGACCCTAGTGATGGGGTTGAGATATTAGAAATCAAAATGGATGTTATATTTGGTGGTGTTTATTAAAGGATTGGTGATAGCACAACCCTTGTCAAGGTTAATATAATACCTTGTTTTGATATATATATATTTTAACTTAGTAATAAAATAAGTGTCCATGATATCCTCATTTTTATCATCAAGTGGTTTGTAGTGAAAGTTGTAATTTCCTAATGCAGAGCATCACAAGGTGACAAAGAATGATAATATGTTTGAAAGTTCATGAGTGGCCATTTATAGTTTGATATGGGTTTTAGTGGTCCTATAGTGTACCCTAGAATTTATTTAAGTCATTAAGAGCCTTTTAGTTTGTGTTCTTCTAGTCCTTTTAGGTTTTCTAGCAAAAATGCAAGATTTGAAAATTTTAATCCTAAAACTTGGTTTAGAGAATTGTGTGAAGTCTAAAGGTTGGTAAATGCTGTGATGGGTCATTTTAGGTCCTAGATAGTGTGTTATATATGTTTTAATGTGAAAATCAATGTAAACCAAGAAAACAAGAAAGTGTAACTGACACTCTACATGGGGTTGGTAAGAAAAGAGAGTTTGTTTGTATGTTTAGCATGTTAAAAATGTTAAAAATGCATGTAAGGAGAGCAATGACAATTTTAGTAGAGTAGGAGGATTGGAAAGAGGTGTAGGATATAGAGGTGGAGTAAAGCGATATCAATATTTAAATAACATTACCTATCTTTGTGAAGGTTTTGTGTATGACTGTTTTATATGCAATAAAATCAATGAATAAAAGAAGTTTTCATAGATATTGGTGTGTTTCCATCAAAATTAATGTATTAGAAAAATATAATTTTTTTGTTTTATATTCATAAATGGGTTTAAAATAATTATTTTCAAGTTAATAATGGATTCACCTATAGCCTAGTCCATTTAGAAGCAATTTTACCTATGCACAATCAAGATTGACAAGAAAGAGTTGAATTTGTGATGGTTGTGTAAGTGATTTTGAATTTTTTGGATCCTAAAAGTAGTAGATATTTTTATAATTTATGAGAAAAATTCACTTTAATTCCCAAAAATATATTATAAACACTTAGAAAAAATAAGGATAAACCTTCACACACAATCATATTATGTACCTAAAATTCTGAAATAGTGTTTTTTAGATCTCAATGATGATTGATCATAACCTAAAAACTATTGGAGAAGGAACAAAAAAGTAGGGGAAGACCTAAAATAGGTATTTTAAATGTTTAAAGTTTCTTAAAAACCATTTTTGCCTATTTTATATACTCTTTGCCACCTATAGGCCTGCCAACACTAGACCTAGGATTTGAAAATGGAAACTTAAATTAATTTCATGTCATCTTACCACAATTGATGAAAATTTGGAATATAGTGAGTTTTAATGTGGTATAGAGGAATCATGTGGTTTTGGATTGGTATTATTCCTTAAAATATGGTTAGTGAGGCTATGGTAGTGCATTAGGTCTAAAAAGACCCAATTTATAATGAGGGGTGTTGAGTTAGTAGGATTTCATTAAGAATTATGAGCTAATTTTTTATTAAAATGAATGGGCATAATGGGTATACAAAAATGTATTTATTGGTTGGTGATATTTGTATAATATTCACACCTCTTAGATTTATCCTAAAATAGGGCTCTAAGGAACTAGGCACGATAGAAGGAAAGAGTGGTTGTTTGAGAGTTAAATCTTGGGGATGGAGTTATTTATTTAGATTGTGTATGGGAATGAAAATACATTATATAAAGGTCAAAATGATACCTAGTGTGGAGAATGACATTAGAATAATGCATTAGGTCTATAATCCTATGGAATAATGACAAGCTCAAAACAAGGAAGGAGAGTGATGTGATGAAATTTATGGATGAGAGGATGGTGAAGGAGTTAATGTATTAAGATAGAGATAAATACTATGTTTTCCAAGAGGCTTATATTCCTAGTGGAGACAAGAGAGAGAAAGGGTGTTTAGATAATCATTGTACATACATGAAGGAAGTAAATTAGAGGATAAAGAAATGATTAAGGTAGAATTTAGAACTAGGATGATGGATGAGGTATGTGCAGGAATCAACTCTACATCAAGTGGTATCAGATTAGGTAATATATTGGAATAGTTTATGCTTTTAAGTATTAATGGTTTATATTTGATGTTGTAAAAGGTTTCATGGATTTAAGTTTCAAGAATGAGTTAGAGAGGTAGAAAAAGGTAATGAGTTTTTGGTAGAAGAGAAGCCCTAATAAGAGAGAATAAGACTCCAAGAAGAAGAGTAGTTCCAATGTGAAAAATACTTTGACAAGAGTGTAAATAGACCAGGTATACGAGAGAACCTAGGTTGAGACACCAAATCAAGGTGAAAAATACTTGATTGTGAGAAGATAAAGATAGAGAAGGCAAATGTGAGTAACAGTTTGGTTGAGTTAGAGTACCACAATGACAAGATGAATAAAGAAGACATAAAGATGAAAGGGTTGGTAGTTGAAAAGGAGATGAATGATGTAGATGAAATAATAGAGAGGATAAATATCTTGGTGGAGATCATGAAAGAAGAAAAAATATATTGGTATGGCTGGGTAATGAGGAAGAAGAGATTTAAGTGGACTATAAGGCTACTCATAGATTGAAAAGCAAATATTGTCATGAGAGATAATGAGAGGAAAAATAAGTTACTATGTAGGCAACTCAAGGAGGAGATGAATAAGTTCATGAGGGACAAAAATGTTGGTAGATAAGAGAAAGGTGGGCACCACCTTAAGGAGAATAAGATAAAGGATGATAAGATGAATAGATAAAGCAACCTAAGAAGGAGAAGATGGAGTAAATCCATCCTCAAGATTTTAAATATTATGATTTCTTGTCATGTGTGTATGCAAGTACAAAAGTGAAAGAAGAAGTCAATATTGAGGACATAAAACATGAAAGCATGAAGGAAAGAAAGCATGTACAACATGATTATGTTAGAAAACAAGTTGATTGGGAAAACATGTATAGAGGTACAATGATTTTTTATCTTAAAATAGGATAGATGCTTGGAGAAATATATCTTCATGAAGAAGGATGCCACATGGAAGGCATAAAATAATCAAAATTGAATCAATAAGATGGACTTAAGAGCTATGAAGAGCACAAATTTAAATTTACATTATATGAATAAATCAAACAACAGCTTGAGTAGGAGTTTGTAGGTGATGGAGAATTGCTAGATGAATAAAAGGACCAGCCATTTGTCTATGAGATATGAGATAAATTAAAATCAAAGATGACAGCTTTGTATCATGCCATAAATTATGATTAAATGGACATAGTGTTAAAATCAAAACATATATGCATGATTGAGGTACCATCAATTAAATCATAGCTCTATTAAAACTTGTTAGGAATAAAAACATAATTCTAAACATGTACAAGAAATAAATATGGAATTAAAACAAGCTAAAATAAAAACATAACACAAAAGGAGAGAACAAATTACACAAGACATACATGAAAACCCTATTAAATTAGCTAGGGAAAAACCATAAGGTAATGGTAGCTTTGATACTTCATATTGCATCAACAATACTTTCATATGCAGGCACTATTCACATTGGTGAGGTGTCGAGGACACTATTCTTGATTTACACTATTTGGTACAATTCCTCATTGGAACTATTCCTAATTGGCACTATCCAAGATTGACTTAGGTGGAATGGGGTGAATTTTGCATGGTATAATTATTAAAAGGAAAATAAATCATCTTTTTGAGGTTTTTGATGGTGGAGGGGAAATCTCTACTATTCTAAATTGATGTCTCCTTTATATTTTTTGAATAGTCATGAAAGGCAGCCTCAAATTTTCAAATAGTGTCTTTTGTATCTAGATCATAATGATCCCAAATTTAAGGATGGCATATCATTCATTGGATTTTAATTTCTTTTTCATTTTTCCATATTATGGAAGGTGAACACATTTTTATTGCATATTACTAGATTTTTAGTTTTTAAAATTTCTTTATAAGGATGATAATCCTTCCTTATATTTTGAGAGTGGTTCATATGTATTTATTGTGAAGCAAGTTTGAAAGATTTAAAATATTATTATTGTAAGGAGTTGAAGAGTGCTTCTAGTGAAGGATTGTTGTAATATCATTTTGATGAATATGAATCATATGGTGTGAAGAATTTATTTTTTTAATCTTTCTTATTCTTCCCTCTTGATTTAAGCATTTATTTGAAAATTATTGTGAGAGATTATTTCCACTCCATCAAGTGGAATCATACCAATTTATGATTCATGTGGAGATGAAAATTTGTGAGAGAAAGTAGATTGGCAGGGATAACTTGTGTTTGTTTTTTTAGGTATGTAAAGAAGACAAACAAGAGGAGGTTTGGATCAAATAAACAAAGATATGCAAGAGCTAAGGAGAGAAGTGGTACACCTAGCCACAATATTCAGCATCTTAGGGAGAAGGCAAGGAGGAGATGACAAAGAAGGAGAAATAGTTCATGAAGAAGAATTATTGCAAGAAGAAGGACCAATATCAATGGAAGCGAGAATGATCATAGCTTTAGAAGGAAGAAGTGATGGATTCAAAATTAAAGTTCCAGAGTATGTGGGGAGTTTGTAACCAAAGGAGCTAGTTGATTGGTTAAATAGAATGGATAATTTTTTTGAGTGGATGACCATTATAGAAGAGAAGAAGGTGAAATTTACATGTAATAATTTGAAAGGTCATGCCATGATCTAGTGGGATCATTTGCAGAAAGAGAGATAAAGGAATAACAAGAAAAGAGTTAGCACCTGGAGTCAAATTTAGATGAAGCTTAGAGAGAAGTTCCTTGATATGGATTATTCTCAAACCCTATATAGGAAATTTCAAAATTTGAAGCAGATGGAGCATGGTGTACAAGATTACATAAATGGGTTCTACAAGCTATCCATAAGAGTGAAGCATAAAGAAATAGATGAGAAAATGGTTACAATATATGTGAATGGATTGATATTTTCCATTCAAGATGAGTTGAGTATGTGTAGATTACTGTGTATGGAAGTGGCTTATCAGTTAGCATTGGAGTAAAAGAGAAATAAATTAGATAAGTTGTCAAAAGGACATCTGGTCCAAGAAGAGGACAATACACCCTGTGAGAGTTAGAGGTGTATTCAATACCACTAGATGTGGATTTAACACTATAAGTGGAGAATCATCACATGTTTCAGAGAGGAAAGAAGATAACAGACAAGGATTCTAAAATTAGAAAAGAAGGATAGGATTCCAAAGAGGATAAGAATATAGAGGTGCTAGAATTTGGTTTCCTAACCAACTTAGAGATATAGTTTTTTACATATATGAAAAAAAATGACATAAGGCAAATGAATGTCCTTGTAGACAATAAAAGAGGAAAGAATACCATCCAAGAGTAAACATGGTTAAAGCTGAGCTAGAAGATCAAGCTACTCAAGATGAAATGATAGATGTGGGAAAAAGCTTTATGATGAGGAGGACCATGATATATCTAAGGCAAAATTTGGAGCAAGGCAAAGAAGGTGGCAATGCATGGATGCAAACATATATCTTTTGAATAAGATGTACTTCATGTAGAAAGGTATGTAAAGTAATCATTGATTAGGGTAGCTATGAGAATATGGTTTTTAAGCAAATGGTAGAAAAATTAGGATTACATTGTGAAAGGCATCATAGTCCTTATAAAATTATATGGTTTAAGAAAGGGAATGAAGTCACTATTTATAAAAGAATTTTGGTTAAGTTCTCTATAGAGAAGAGTTATAGAGATGAACTTGGTGTGATGTTTTGCCCAAGGACACATGTCATGTATTGTTGGGAAGTTCATGGCAGTATGACAAAAAAGGCATACATAATAGGGACAATAATGCATATGCATTTAATAAATATAGAACAAAGGTGATATTATTACCTCTCAATTTAGAAATAGAAGTGGAAATATTTCTATCCATGAAATAACTTTTCAATGACATGAAATTTGTGAGTTGTTGTTATGTATTGGTTGCAAATAATGAAGGTGAATAAGTGGTGAAGATCTATGAAGAATTAGTATAAGTTTTGAAATCATATGTATATGTCATTATTGATGAGATACTAGATGGTTTACCACCAAAGAGGGACATTCAACATAATATTGACTTGATCCCATGATCATCTCTACCCAATCGAGAAACATATAGAATGATCCCAATAGAACATATAGAGCTGAACAAGTAAGTTACTGAATGAATGAGGAATGGAGTAGTAAGGGAGAGCATGACATTATGTAAAACACAAACATTATTGAATCTAAATAAATATGGAGGATGTCATATGGGTGTGGATAGTAGATCCATCAAAAATATCACCATCAAGTATAGATTTACTATACCCTAGTTGGATAACATAATAGATGTTCTTGTAGGAGCAACATATTTCAAAAAGATTGATCTAAGGAGTGTCTACTACTAGATTTGAATTCATGAAGGAGATGAATGGAAAATAACATAAAATACTAAAGATGAATATATGAGTGGCTGGTGATGCCATTAAAGTTACTTAATGCACCTAACACATTCATGAGGGTAATTAACACAATGCTATGAATTACATTGGTATGTTTTTGGTGGTTTATTTTGATGATATTTTGATATTCAGTAAGACTAAATAAGAGAATTTGAAACATTTGAGAATGGTGTTAGAATTTTTGAGAAAATAGAAGCTCTATGAAAATTTAAATAAGTGTAGATTTATTCAAGATAGTTTGGTTTTTTTAGGATTTATAATTTTAGCAAATGGGGTCAGAATGGATGTAGAGAAGGCGAAGTCAATTTTTGAGTGGACTATTCCAAAGAGCATCACAAAGGTAATAAGTTTCCATGGTTTGGAATGTTTTTATAGAAAGTTGATTAAGATTTTTAGTAGCATTGTTTCACCAATAACATATTGCATGAAAGGAAAGGAATTTGTGTGGACAAGAAAATCAACCAATAGTTTTGAATTGTTTAAAAGAAAGATTATAGAGAAACCTATTTTAGCAGTTCTTGATTTTGACAAAGTTTTTGAAGTGGATTGTGATGCTTCACATATGGGAATTATATATGTGTTAATCCAAGAAGGGAGGCCAATATCATATTTCATTGATAAGTTGAATGAGGCAAGAAAGAAATATTCTACTTATGATGTTGAGTTTTATGCAATTGTGCAATCATTAAGAGATTGGAGACATTACTTGGTGCCTAAGGAGTTTATTATATATACTAATCATGAGGCTTTGAAGTATGTGAATACTTAAAATAAGTTGAATATTAGGCATGCTATGTGGGTATCTTTATTGCAAAGATATAGTTTTATGTTGAAACATATGTCCAGAAAGTAGAATCAGGTAGCTGATGCTTTGAGAAAAAGAGTGGGATTGATAATTACTATGGTGAGTGAAGTAGTTGGATTTGATTTCATTAAGTAGGTGTATAATAATAATCATATTTTGGTGAGAAAGTTGAGTAATGCATGAATCCATTAATTAGATAAGCAGGCACTATTCAAAATAAGTATCTTGTTTAAGATGTTTATCTCTTCAAGGGAAGATAGTTGTGCATTCCAATTGGGTATTTAGGAGACAATATTATAAGAGAGTTTCATAGTGGAGGTTTAGTTTGCCATTTTAGCAAAGATAAGACCATAACTTTGGTGAAGGAGAAATATTTTTTTCCATAGATGAAAAGAGATGTGGTAATATATGTTTCAAGATCTAGAATATGACAAGTAGCTAAAGGACATGCATAGAACATGTGATTACACATGGAATTACCAATTCCAAGAGAACCATTAACAGATTTGAGAATGGATTTTGTATTGGGATTAGCTAACAAACAAAGAGGCAATGATTCTATTTTTATTGTTGTAGACATATTTTCTAACATGGTTCATTTCATTGCATGTAATAAAACCAATGATTCTAGTAGAGTTGTAGAATTATTCTTTATAGATGTTATAAGATTGCATGGTATTCCAAATACCATCACTTAAGATAGGGATATCAAGTTTCTATGTCATTTTGGGAGAATTTTGTGCAATATATTGGGTGCAAAACTACAGTTTAGTAGTACATATCACCCTAAAATAAATGGATATATAGGATTTAGAAATAGAAGATTGGGGAATTTGTTGATATGCATTATTGGAGAAAAGACTAAATAATGGGACTTGGTTTTACCATAAGTTTAGTTTGCTTATAATAGTTTAGTGAATAGATCAATAGGAAAATCACCATTTTAGGTGGTTTATGGGAAAAATCCAATGGGAGTTTTGGATCTGGTCCAGTTGCTAGTTAAAGAGAGAGAAATTTATGATGTTGAGACTTTTGCAGAGCATATACGTCAATTACAATAAAAATTAAGGCAAAGGTTGTAGCATAGTAATGTGAAGTACAAGATTGAAGGTGATCTTAAAAGGAGATTAAAATATTTTGAATAAGGAGATTTAGTGATGGTATATTTATGAAAATAGATATTTCTTATAGGGACCTACAAGAAGTTAAAATATAATAATATTGATCCTTGCATAATTGTGAATAAGATTAGTGACAATGCCCAATGAAGTGAGCTTGCCAAAAGAGTTTAATATCTCTCCTATATTGAATGTTTCAAATTTTTATGATTAACATGGAGAATTATATGAAAAGGTAAGATGAAGAAGACAAAAATTGGAAGAAATATGTTAAAAATTAGAAGAAGGAAAAGATAATAAAAATTATAGATATGAAGACTGTGCACATAAGGCAAGGAAGTTATAACAAATAATTGGTGCAATGGGAAGGATTATCACATGAAGTCAATATTTTGATTTTGGAGTGGGAGATGAAAAATATTGATAAAGATAAATGGAAAAAGTACCATCAGAGAAAATTATATGAGCTGAGTTGAACTCAACTAAAAGAGGATGATGTGGAAGCACTATTCACATTGGCGAGGTGTCAAGGAAACTATTCTTGATTGACACTATTTGGTACTATTCTTAATTTGCACTATTCCTAAGTTTAACTACTCAATATTAGCTTAGATGGAATGTGGAACATTTTCCATGGGACAATGGTTAAAAGGAGAATCAATCATCTTTTGTATGTTTATGATGGTATAAGAGACAATATCTACTATTCCAAATTGATGTCTCCTTTATCTTTTTTGACTAGTAATGAAAGTTGGCACCAAATTTTCAAATAGTGTCTTTGTATCTAAGTCATAATGACCCCAAGGGGAAGGATGGCATAACATTCCTTGGATTTCAATTTCTTTCTCTTTTTTCCTTCTTATGGATGGTGGATGCATTTTTCTTGCATAATAGATTTTTAGCTTTTAGAGTTTCTTTATGAGGATGATAATCCTTACATGTAGTTTTGGTTCATATTTAATTATTTATTTAAGGAGTTTAAGAATTTTTGTAGTGAAGGATTGCCATAATGTAATTTTAATGAATATGAAGCATATGGTGTGAGGAATTTTGTGTGTTAATCTTGACTATTCTTCCCCCTTGATTCAAGGATTTATTTTAAAACTTATTTGAGAGATTACTTCCATTCCATCACACACTCTTACATCAAATTATCTTTGTAACTCATTTCAATACTATAAATAAAGCACTTAGGTAAGCCAATCTTACAACCAAGCCTTCCAAGATTTAACCTCTAAGATGCAACATGCAATTTCATAATATGATAACATCCATAGCATCCAAGGTGAGCTCCAAGAATAAAATTCCATATCCATGATCTAAGCTAATAAGACTTCTAAAATTTAACCTCATAACTTCCAAACTCAAGCTTCCATGAATCCAAGAGTGATCTAATAAATGGATAACAAATACAAAGGAGAACTTAATGATTTATAGAATTTTACAAAGAGAGGAAGGGGAGAAATAAACACATAATGGCCCAAATTTTTTTCCACATTTGAGTGGGTAAACAATGATATTTGGTGGGATTTATCCTTATATGGCAAAATTCATAAAAATGATCCCCCACTAGACAAGATCCAAGGCCGCCTTTATGTAGTTTCAAAAACTTCCCTCCACTTCTGAAATTGAGTCCAAACACCAATATTGTTCTTCTTATCTTCATTACCAAGGGTAAATAAAGTAGATTATTAATTTATAAAAGATCCAATAAACCTCTATGTGACTCAAATAATTGTGCCTTAATTCACACATGAGGGAAATCAACAACAATACTCTTCTTGTCTTCTTCATCCATGTGTATACATAAGTCCAAAAGGTATTTCAATAAAATTTTGACATTTTACACACATGTCAATCATGGGTACCTTTATAAATTCAACTCACACATGAACTCATGTCTTTATGCCACATGAAAAACCAATATGACTCACCAACAATAATAACATGTCCTCTAGTTGAATGATATGGCCCACACTTATCATATCATCTTGTTCACACTTTAGACCCTCCATGGACCTATGCCACATCACCTATCTACCACATAATTTACATGCCACATCACTAAAAACCACATAATATACATCAATTTTATACTACACCACCATGCAACACTTGCATACCATATGTCACATCATCTACATACCACATCACCCACATGCCATACGATCATGAATAGTAATTATGAATGGTTTTTATGAATAGTGAATTTTAATAATATCTATGAATAATGACTATGAATATTGGCTTCACACCCAAAAATATCCCACTTGAAGTCAATATACATAGGATTTACCACACTTGCATATTCTACCATCTACCTTCCATCCATACCTATAGTTGCCCACTCAAGCCCATCAAAAGTTTTATGCACCACTAAAAATCATCTGAATTGATTGACTTTGTCAACATATTCTCCTCCATAATATATTTTAATCACCTAAAGTGACTCCCACTTCACCATAGACCCAATTTTAATCTAAGGATTTTGTCACAACTTGTTCACTATTCCTATTGCTTGGAAGTATCTAGTTTAGTGTACGTTATGGAATACATGAAAATTCCTAATTAAAACTAATGAAATACACATGAGAACCATGTGTTTTCCTTATTTTATATAGGAAACTCTAGAAAAAAACTAAAAAAAATTGCAAGAAGTGGGATACTTCACTTCCTTGATTTCATGTCCCTGTGCATCTTCATTGTTGGTTTGCTACATTCATCTCATCCTAGTCAAACTGAGCCATCACACCATTGATATTTGTCATGTTGGGGCATAAAACCAACATTCCATAAATACATAGAAAAAACCTATGGTAAACTTTGGATCTTCATGAAGGTACCATTATACTCCATATGCACATCTACTTTATCTTGTACAGTCTTCAATTTACAAACCAATAACTCTTTGCCTCACACATATGTAACTCTTTCTACTCCATTTCATCATGATATCACCATGAAGTAATGATGATTATCACATATAGATACTCTAATCATGAACAACAATAAGCTCATATAGCACTTTTTACAGTAGTTATCAATAGGACAAGAATCTATAGAAGTCAACACATGACTCCTCCATATTCAACATACCACTACCCACCATGATAAACATGGTACCCATCCATAGTTATTAATAAGTTATCATTCTACTCAGTGTATCACATCACCTATCAAGTTTCTGATCTTGAAATCAAATTGCATCCTTCTCTATTTCTTGTCACACACATGGCCTTTTCCTTCCATAAAACCTTAGGTCATATTTGTTTTTCTCCATCCTAAAACTACTTCAACATGTATAGATTTATGTTTATTGTACCTCCTCTTGTACATGGATTTAAGAACATCTTAGATAATACTTTTTGGTAGTAGGATCCCATAAGTTATACTCTTTCACTAGTTGAGAACCACAACAAGGTACATGCCTTATCATCACCCTCCATCTATACCAATAGAGACCAACTTGCTCCACCACAAGTTGTACAATTGCTTATTCAACATGAAAAATATCTTGATGTTGATCCATTTGGTAAATCTTGTTCAACTTATTTTACATTATCCATTTGCATCTCCCATAATGATAAATACCTACCATAAAAAATCATTTTTTATTTTACATCCACTTATAGCTCACACTTCCACAATCCATCCAATAACCATGCCTATGATACTAGTAGCTAGGATAAAAACATGTATGCATAGCTTAAATAATAATAAATACAGCCTAGATCTGTTACCATTTGTTTGGAACCAAAACATAATCCTAAATATGTGCAAGAAATAAATGCATAATTAAAACAATCCACAATAAAAACACAACATAACATGAGAGAACACATTACATAAGATATACATGGAAACCTTGCGAAACCAACTAGGTAAAAACCATAGGGTAATAGTGGCATTTGTAATTTATATTACATCAGTAACACTCTCTTATGATATCTCCTCTTAGAAACTCCTTTCATTACTATAAATCAAACACTCAGGTGAGCCATGCTTACAACCAATCCTTCAAGGACCTATCCTCCAAGCTACAACATGCAACTCCATATAATTCTAACATCTATAGTATCCAAGGTGATTTCCAAAAATCAACCTCAATATCCATTACCTAAGTTAACAAGCCTTCCATTCTCCAACCTGATAACTTGTAAGCTCAAGCTTACATGGATTCAAGAGTGATCTAGTAAATGGATAACAAATACAAAAGATAACATAATCCTTTATAGAATTTTATAATGAGAGAGAGGAGAGAGAAACACATAGCGACTTAAAAAAATTTCCACATATTAGTGGGTGAGCATGTTGAGGTGTGGAGCTAAAAGCTACACCAGATGAGCAAATGCAGAGGTTGCTAGACTACACAGTCACCGTCATCAGTCAAGATCGACTGACATCGGTCAGGGATCGACCAAAGGCTGCTAACATCGGTTATGGATCAGCCAACATCGGTCATGTGTAGGCAGATAGGGACCAACGTCGGTCACTTGTGCATTCCAGAAGTCTATTTTTGTGGATGAACAAATTGTTTGCATGATAAGTTTAACTGCTAGTGTTGAGTCCGCATTTCTAATTTTGGTAGGACTGATTTGAACCTTTGATTAAGAGGTGTATCTAATGATGGAGAATGCATAGCTCATGATCCCTAATTCTATATAATAGGGATAAATCTTCATAGCTTGTGTATGAGAAAAAGGGTAGACAATTCAAGGATTGAATTGGTTGTAATTATGAGAGAGAGAACTCTTGAGGGAAAGAGATATGTACATCTAAGAGGTGTGGAAGAAAGAGAGATTTATTCAATTGTATTTCCTTCTAGAAGAGTTTAATACAAGTTTTCATTATTTCTTGTATCTCTTATTCTTTGCTGATTTTGATTTCTAGTTACTTATTATTTTGATTTAATTCCATGTTTAGTTACTTACACAAAAGTAATCAATTATATCTGTAAGATCCTAACAAGTGGTATCAGAGCTTGGGTTCACTAACAGGTTGTATCAGATCAGGTTAGTGTTTGTTGATTACAAGTCACTCACAGGGGTTTCTGATTGAGTGGGAGTATAGCAATGGTAGAAGAAAGTAAGCTAAGAATGAAGAAGTTTAACAACAAGAATTATCAATTATGAAGGATGCAGATAGAAGATTATCTGTATCAGAAAGATCTGTACTTACCATTGGGTGGGGTTTCAAGCAAGCCCATAGATATGCAAGATGAAGAATGGAATGTTCTTGATAGAAAGACTCTGGGATCTATAAGGTTGAGTATGGCATCTTCTGTGATTTCCAACTTATCACAGGCAAAGACAACAATAGAGTTAATTGATACTTTGGAAAATTTATATGAAAAGCCCTCAGCTTCGAATAAGGTATATCTTATGAAGCAATTATTTAATTTGCAAATGCAGGAAGGTGGATCTGTATCTAGTCATCTTAATGCTTTCCATGCAATAGTAAATCAGTTAAATTCAGTCAAAATAGTTTTTGATGATGAAATTAAGGCTCTCTTAATCTTATGTTCTTTACTTAAAAGTTGGCATAGTTTAGTAATGGCAGTTAGTAATACTACATTTGCTATAAATATCTTGAAAGTTGATGATGTTGTTAGTGTAATCTTGAATGAAGAAACTCGCAGGAAAAACACAAGGGAATCATCAAGTAATGCTTTAAGTGTTGAAAGCAGGGGAAGGCAAAAAGAGAAGGGCAAGAAAGGGAGATCAAGGTCTAAGTCAAAGATGAGAAGTACATCCAAATCTAGAAATGGAAGAAAAATAACTTCTAGAATTGTGGAAAGAAAGGGCATGCAAAGAAAGACTGCTGGTTGAAGGCTAAAGAAGAAAATCAGCATGACGGTAATGAAGAAGCAAAAGTTGCAGGTATTGTTGCACAAGATGATTTTACACTTTATTTGGATAATAGAATAGAATCTTGGGTTGTAGATTCTGGTGCCTTTTTACATGCAACCCCAAATAGAGAATTTTTCAATGATTATGTCTAGGGAGGTTTCGGAAAAGTTTATTTAGAGGATGATGAGCCTTGTAAAATTGTTGGCAAAGGAAAAGTGTAGCTGAAATTGCAAAATGGCAACACATGGGTGTTGAAAGATGTCATGCATGTACCCATCCTTAAGAGGAATCTGATTTTTACAAAAAAGTTGGGGGATGAGGGTTGCACAGTAACTCTCATAGCTGAATCTTGGAAGGTTTCCAAGGGTGCACTTGTATTAGCCAAAGGTAAGAGAGTAGGTACTCTCTATTTATGTAATTGTATTACTAATTGTTCTCTTTCTATTTTATCTACTTCAGATGTAGATGCAAAGTTGTGGCACTGTAGGCTTGGCCACATGAGTGAGAAGGGAATGACTATTCTTAAGTCAAAAGGTAAGGTTTTAGATTTAAAAAGCATAGATCTAGATTTATGTGAGCATTGTATTTTTGGGAAATAGAAGAGAATGATATTTCTCAAAACTGGGTCAACAAAGAAGAAGCACAAGTTGGAGCTTGTTCACACAGACGTGTGGGGACCAGCGCAGGTAGCTTCTATTGGAAGATCACAGTATTATGTTTCTTTCATTGATGATGCTACAAGAAAGGTATGGGTTTATTGCATAAATAAGAAATTTGATGTTTTTGACACATTTAAGAAATTGAAAGCTTTGATTGAGAATGAAATAGGTTTGAGATTGAAGTGCCTTAGATCTGACAATGGTGGTGAGTATTGCAGCTATAAGTTTAACAATTACTATTTTATGAGTGGAATACGTAGGGAAAGGATGGTTCGAAGGACACCTCAGAAAAATGGAGTTGCTAAAAGGATGAACATAACTATAATGGAGCATGCACAGAGTATGAGGTTGCATGCTAGTTTGCCCTTACAGTTTTGGGTAGAAGCTGTAGACACTATGGTTTACCTGATTAACAGAGGACCCTCTACTACTCTGGATGGTGGAATTCTAGAAGAGGCTTGGATAGGTAAAAAGGTAGATCTTTCATTTCTTAGAGTTTTTAGTTCTGAAGCTTTTGTGCACGTTGATAAAGAAAATAAAAAGAAGCTGGATGCTAAATCTATGTGGTGCACTTTTATTGGTTATGGCTCTGGAGATTTTAGATTCCAGTTGTGTAATTTAAGAACTAAAAAAATTATTAGAAGCTGCGATGTTGTTTTCAATGAAATGGTGATGTACAGTGATCAGCTCAAGAAGCTAAATAATTCTGAGCAGGGCAATGTTGATTTGGACGAGGTGATGATCCAAAATGAGCTCATAGGGAAGAATTTTCACACATAGGAAAACATAGACACTGACATCGGTCAGGTAGGAACTGATGTCGATTAGAAAAGAATCGATGTTGATCAGATAGTAATCAATGTCGGTTAGGTGGAACCAATGTCGATGAGGTACAGACCATGAGATGATCGAGATTGGTCACTGACAGAGAATTTGGGCATACAACAAGCAGTGAATGAGTCTCAAATGCCCATGAGGAGGTCAGAAAGGGTAAGTAAACCTCAAATTCATTATTCCCCTTCATTATTCTACTTGTTGCTCACTGATGGTGGAGAACCAGAAAGTTTTGATGAGGCAATACATGTAGAATCCTAGAAACAGTAGGAGCTTGACATGAATGAGGAAATTGATTCCTTGAAAGAGAACCAAATGTGGGATTTGGTTGAGTTGCCAGCTGGAAAGAAAACAGTAAGAAACAAATGGGTTTATAGGTTAAAGGAAGGTGAGAATGGACAAATGAGACATGAGGCCACGTTGGTAGTAAAGGTATTTACACAAAAGTTAGGTATTGATTTTGGTGAATTTTTTTTCTTATAGTAAAAATGACTTCTATTCAGATTGTATTGTCTTTAGTTGCTATTGAGGATTTTCATCTTGAGCAGCTTGATGTTAAGATACCGTTTCTTCATGGAGATTTGGATGAAGAAATATATATGGATCAACCTAAAGGTTTTGAGGTCAAAGGTAAGGAGAAGCTTGTGTGCAGGTTGAAGAAAAGCTTATATGGTCTTAAGCAAGCTCCAAGACAATGGTATTTGAGGTTTGAAAGGTTTATGACTGGGCATGGTTTTAGTAGATGTCAATCTGACCATTGTGTTTATTTTAAGAGATTGGATAATGATAGATATATTATCCTATTACTGTATGTAGATGATATACTTATTGCAGGTTCACACATGCAAGATATTATTGAGCTTAAGGTAAAATTAGCTCACACATTTGCCATGAAGGATTTAGGACCATCAAAGAAAATCCTTGGCATGAGTTTTAAAAGAGACAGGAAAAATCATAGTTTGGTTTTGTCTCAAGAAGATTATGTGAACAAGGTGTTGGAACGGTTCAATATGCAGGATGCAAAACTGGTAAGCACACCTATGACTGGACACTTCAAGTTGAGCAAAGAACAGTGTCCTAAATCACATGATGAGGTAGAGTACATGAGTAGAGTTCCATATGCTTCAACAGTTGGGAGCTTAATGTATGTAATGGTATGTACTAGACCTAATATTGCCCAAGCAGTGGGAGTTGTTAGCAAGTTCATGGCCAATCTAGGGAAGGAACACTGGAAAGTAGTTTAGTGGATTCTTAGATATCTGAGAGGGACCAGCAGTAGGCATTTGTGCTATGGAGGGTCAAACACTTCTCTACATGGGTATGTAGATTCGAATATGGCAGGTGACTTGGATGGTAGGAGAAGCACCACAGGATATGTGTTCACTATTGTTGGTACAGTAGTTAGCTAGATTTCAAAGTTGCAAAAGGTTGTTGCCTTGTCTACTACGGAGGCAGAATACATTGCAGTCACAGAGGCTAGCAAGGAGATGATATGAATGACTCATTTCATGAAAGAGTTGTGAAAGGAGCAAGAGAGTTGTAGATTATATAGTGATAGTCAAAGTGTAATTCATTTGACAAAGAATTCAGCCTTTCATTCAAGAACCAAACATATACAGCTTAGGTACCACTTCATTAAACAGGTATTGGAGAATGGTGAGTTGAAGCTGGAAAAGATCCATATAGATAAGAACTCTACTGATATGTTAAGAAAGCTAATAACAAAGGAGAGTTTGAATCTTCATTCAACTTTTGTTGGTATTCAAGATTGAGCTTGAAGATGGAGAAACAAGATAGAGGATGTTGCTGTATAGGTACAGGTGCAGCTATTTATCTCCAAGTGGGAGATTGTTGAGGTGTGGAGCTAAAAGCTACACCAAATGAGCAAATGTAGAGGTTTCTGGACTACACAGTCACCATCATCGGTCAAGATCGATCAACATCAGTCAGGGATCAACCAAAGGCTCTCGACATTAGTTATGGATCGGTCAACGTCGGTCATATGCAGGTAGACAGGGACCGACTTCAGTCATCTGTGCATTTTAGAAGTCTATTTTTGTGGATGAACAAATTGTTTACATGATAAGTTTAACTGTTAGTGTTGAGTCCACATTTCTATTTTTGGCAGGACTGATTTGAACCTTTGATTAAGAGGTGTATCTAATGGTGGAGAATGCATAGCTCATGATCCCTAATTCTATATAATAGGGATAGATCTTCATAGCTTGTGTATGAGAAAAAGGGTAGACAATTCAAGGATTGAATTGGTTGTAATTGTGAGAGAGAGAACTCTTGAGGGAAAGAGATCTGTACATCTGAGAGGTGTTGAAGAAAGAGAGATAATTACTAAAATATTTAAATTTACATTAAAAAATAGATAATTTATATAATTATAAAAATAAAAAAAATCTACATCAAATATTTTCATACTTATAATTTAGTGATTGCAATAATGTTTAAAATAAAAACTTACATAATATATATTTTATATAAAATCAAATTTCATTAAAATAAATAAATAATTTTTTTTAATTTAAAATATTTAATATTTCATTTTTTTTCATATTTTTAATTTAAAACATATAATATATTTATAGATTTTAAAAAATAAATATATTTAATATATTTTTTAATAATTATTATCTTATAAATTTTTAATATTAAAAATATTTTAATACTTCCCCACCCATAATAATAATAATAAAAGAGCTCGTCTTTTATGCATGTAATGAAATTATAATGAATGCAGCATTCTTTTTTCTTTTTTTTTTTTTTTTAAAAAACATTGCAATGAAATTAAAATTTTCATTTTTTAAACGTTTTTTTTTTAACTCGTGTGATCATTTTTTTAAGCATGCAAAGCAATACTGTCGAAACCTCAAGTGTGTAACTTCTACGTAAAAAAACAAATTAACTTGAGAGGGATGCTTGATAATTCATAAAATTGGCATAAGAGAATGACATTTGAAGTGGAACAAACTTAATGTATTGTAGGTTTGACAAAGAAGACACATTCGTTTAAAGAAAAACCTTGCTTCTCCAAATGAGGAATATCAAACTTAGAGAAGGAAAAAAGAAACACGAAGATAAAAGAAATAAAAACTAAAAGAAACAATTTGTGTATTCTTTGTAAACAACATTAGTTCTAACAAAGGGGAGCATTTAACCATTACTAACATATTTTATCAACATACTTCCTGGAAAAGGTGGATTGTAAAAAAGACCAATTCTTCCAACATATACAAATGCTATGTCCATTGATTTTTTGTAGTTTTAACAACTAAAGTCTAATTTCAAGATAGAATGCCACATCCACATTCAAATATGCAACACTAAGATTTTACTTATTTTATCAATGTCTTTTAATTATAATTATTTATAAAATAAGAGATATAATATTTCCACAATCCATTTGATAAATGATAATAACTTCTAAAATAAATTTTGTAAGTAAATTTAAAATCAACATTTCGAATCATCTCCAAAATTTTCAATTATCTTTAAAAACTTGAATTGATGACCTCAAGTGTGTAACCTCAAGTGTGTAACTTCTATGTTTTTTAATGTAAATTTAAATATTTTAGTAATTATATATCAGATCAAAAATAACGAAACATGAAAAATCAATGTTTTCAAATGTTACTATAAATGATGTTTTATATGTACCTAAATTTAAAAAGAATTTTCTATCTTGTTCTCAGCTTAGACATGATAATTTTATTGTAAAAATACTAAAATATATCTAGTTCATTAAAAACCAATCTAGTTCCTTAATTTTTTAAGGTGTTCAAAAGAATGGTTTATATATCTTTTATCCTTCTTATGCATGTGTTATTTCATCACATAGTAAGAATGAATCTTAATTATAGAATGAAAGACTATGACATGTTAATTTTAAAATTTCACATGATATTTTTCTAAATAATCTTGTTTTTTGAACTACCTTCTTTCCCATCTTATTATAAAACATGTCATGGTTACTTATGTGGTAAGTAACATATTAACCCATTTCATAAGAATCAGGTCGTGAATTCTTCACATATTTTAGAATTGATTTATAGTAATGTTATCTGACCTCTTGAAGTTATATTTCTTAAAATGATGCTATATGACCCATCAAGAAGAGTTGGACATGCCACCTTAAAGATATAACATTTTAGGAAGATTTAAAATGCCCTTAGTGTTATAAATAAGTTAGAAATAGCTCAAAAATAGTCAGAGTCTAATAGAACATGTAGTTCAATGCCTAATTTTGGTAAAAGGACACTTAAAAAAAAATTTATGGCCTTGAAAGATTATTTTTGAGTTTAAAATGGTTTGGAAGTGTCCTTTAGGATTCCTAAGACCATTTTCCATCACTGCACCAAGTTTCAAGTTGAATTGACACCTCCAACTATTTTTCTCCTCCATCACTACCTTCACAAGCTCAAGAAGGCAAATTTGCATTGAATGTTATGTCTAGGGGAGAGAGAAAGTTAGGATATGAAACTTTAAAAATTGTTATGGGTCCAATTAAAATTGAAATCAATGGCATTTGTGTTTATAATGGTGGCATTTTATTTATAAACAATCATTAATAGGGATAGCAGGGCATTATGGCCTATCCATCTAAGAGGAATATGTTATTTGACATGTTTTTTCAGTTAAAAAATTAATGAATAATAATAATTTTGAAATTTTTATTTATAGGTCATGTATCTCCCTTTCATGGTGGTTTCAGTGGCCAATTCATCTCCATTAGGTGCTTTTAGTTAGAGGAAGAATGCCTTGGTGTATAAGTTTTTTTAGACAAGTCTGTTACAAGTATCTATTTTGTAATCATGGTGGTAATTATTAGAGGTTATATAATTATTTATATATAATTTTATATCCATCATTATCATGGAGTTCATGTGTTGTGTCTAAAGATGTGTTGTTGTCCATACTCATCTTATATGCTTGTTTTTTAGACATTCTAAGTGTTTGAACAAGTCTACTAGATTTCGAATGCTAATTTACGATTACGTACCATACATATATCATGGTTTAGGATATTTTTATCATATTATGATATTGGAAACATGATAGATTCAATATAAGAGCCTAAATTAACACTCTCCAATAAAGTCATAAGTGTTCCTCTATATACAAGTTTGTACAAAATGTAAGGATAGGTGGAAGATGATTAGGAGACATTGAGAGGCCTAATTCATATCTTCATGTATTAAATAGTTTATAAACACCTTGTTGCTATCACTAAGTTTCCACCAACTGAATATAATCTCCAATTATATACTTATGGGGCTTATGTATAAGAAGACTATGGATACAGTCCACACAAGACTATAAGGTGAGTGTCAGGTGATGAGAAGCATGGTCATGAACCTTTATAGACTATTGAGGAAATTTAAGGAGGTATGACATAGTTTAGAAATGTTGACATGTCTGAGGACTCATTAAAGATGACCATGTGTAGTCACTTGTAATCAAATGAGACCTATAGGCCTTGAGCATGTAGGTCATCATTTGGACCTAATAAATATCAAAGAAACAAAAACAAGGATAAGATAATGGAATATTATAGAATTATCCTTAGATATATGACAATAGATTCTAACTCCTTGGATATACATTAGGACACCTACCTAGTTGATAAAGGTCAAGAAACTAAGTAGATATTCTAAGGAACACCTACAAATATTGTGTAAAGATGGGAACAAGTGAAATATGGTTTGATAATGCCAATAATTTTATAAACCATGTATGGTCAATGAATTAAACACTATTGATATTTCAAATATCATGACTATGTAAGGATTTTATTTCTTGAGACTCCTAATATAATCAATACCCTAAGAGGCTACCTACATGCTTACTTTAGGCTCAACTCCTTCTCCAAGGCAAAAGAAAGAGAACATGGATGTTGAGATATACTGGAATGGCTCTTGAACATAATTGGAGACCTTAAATTATTTTAAAATAATGGAGAAATATCATTTATGGTGTGAAGGTAAAGTCTCAAACCTAACCATGATAGTCATAACCCTTGAGCACTACCTACATGCCTACTTAGAGATGGACTGATATCAAGCCTAAAAGAGAAGGAATATCGAGGGTACTTGAAAAATGTTTGAGAATACATATATGACTAAAAAAAACTTCATAGATATTTGAGGAGGTTATTACCATAAATATGAGGTCTAAAAAGTCCCACATACTCCGGTAAAACCCTACAAGCATCTACATGCCTACTTAGAGGTTAATCTTTTTTCAAGTCAAGAAACGTTGATAGGGAATGTTAAAGATATATTTGAACCTTAATAAGAGTCTATCCAATTTCAAGAATCAAAATAGGGCTAATGATTAGGATATGAGATTTTAAACCCAAAATATATAGTCTAAATGTCAAGAGATTAAACTATAGTTGTAAGAGCCCAGTCTAGACTAGTGTTAAGGCTAAAGAAGCGAGTCAAAGTGTTTGAAAGGTCTCTAAATCCTAATTTGAAACCTGAATCAGGTTCATGATTTATTTAATAATTTTAGTGATGACAAGACTAAGGTTTCTAAACCCTAGTCATAATCATCATCCCTAAAGAACACCTACAAGCATACATGACTAGGATTGATCCTATGTCCAAAGTGAAAAATAGAGATGCATATGGGAGATACTAAGGTTTATCTCAGTTAGAAAGAGATCAAAAATTATTTTTAATACCAAATGAATTAATTTTATAAGTATTGAGCAAGTTGATATTTACTCTCATACACAGTCATATCTAAACCCCATACACAGTCATCACCTACAGTCCAGTCTTGAGGGAATTTGAGTTTTAAGGGATTTAGAAGCTTAGTGATGGTTTTAAATTTGGTATAAATGGTTTTAATAGGTTTAAAAATATGTTCATGTAAATTTCAAGGTCACATAAATAATGGAATTATTCATTATTTTATCTCAGACCTTACCCGCTCCTTGGGCAAAGGGCAGTCATGAGACTAAGAGAGCTTTGTTGACTCAAAGAATGAAAAAAGCATTAAAAAACCTCATGAATGGTCTTATAGGTGGTTATAATTCATATAATATGCATATATACACTCTCAAGTGGAAACACATCTCAGTGTTTCATCCAAGTGCCCTTGAGGGCTATCAAAGAGAAGATAGGCCTAAATCCTAAGCATCGAGAATAGTGTACCTTGAGCATAAAAAGGAAAAATAAGCACTTAAATATAATTTAGGATAATTTAAATATATTTTTCAAATATTTATGAACTTTTATCAGTAATATAATGAATTTTTGAGACCTGAAGCTCATGTTTGAACTCTCTCTAGCCTCAAGAGAGTTAAGCAAGCCACTCGAAGACCAATTTCAAATGATCATAGCATTTACCACATTTTTAATGGTAATATAATAATTTTTTAATAGTATATTTGGTATATAAATAATTTTTACAAGTGGGAAGAGTTTATTTAATATTTATTCTTTATGAACAATTGATAAGACCCTAAACAAGTCTTAAACCTCTCTTAACCCTTGATAGTGACCAACCATTGGAAAAAGAGATAAAATACATATCTAATTAAATATTTTTATCCTAAAACATATTTTATATATTTTAAGACTCCAAATAGGTTTTGATCATGTAATTTTATTTTTACATCACTTGTACAGATTGGTAAAAATACTCCATTTTTCATGTTTTTGGTGTTTTATAGGGGTTATGAGAAGGGTAGAGCTTCCAAATAATGGGAAGAGATAATTTGGAAATTTTCCTAGTACTTAAATTAAAAAAAAAATCATATGTGATTTTAGAGATGATCAAACTAGGTCCATTTTTTTAGGCAGTCTCAAACAAGCTCAAAATGAGACTAGGTGGTAAGGTCATTTCTTAGTTTGCATACTTATATAGGGTCTAAGGATATTAAATTTGACATGGATGTTTTTTATTACATATTTAAAATTAATAACAAATTTTATGGTTATTTAAAACATGTTTCATAAGTTTGGAGTAAGAAAATAGGGTCCTAAGCAAGGAGGCTTAATTGAGGCCTAATTCAAGAGAGAGAAAGGTAGAAAAATTAGGTTTCCACTTAGAGTCTGAAGATTAAATTTGAAATGGATATATAATACCATAATGGGTAATATAATATTCCATTATTTTTTCAAAATCATCTATATAACTCCCTACACAATGAGGTTTATAGGTTTTTAGGGATACAAAAAAACTAGGCCTAGTGAAGACTTAAGGAGCAAAACAAGTTCTTAGGAGTTGATACAAGAAAAAAAATGGTATTTTTTAGAACTAATAACATATTTTAACACCATTCATATATTTTTGAGGAGCTATATAATATACACTTTATTCTTAGGCCATTTGGACCAAACTAGGTATGGGAAATGATTACAAGACACCTATGCACATAATAGATGGAATAGTAGGTCAGGGGAGTTTCTTAAGGAATGAAATATATTAAATTATTATTTTCATATAATTTCATGGTAATTTAATATTTATAAATTCCATTTTTTACTCCTTTCATTCAAATAATGGCAGTATTCAAGAAGCTAGACAAGGTGTCAAATAAGTTTGTAATCCCTATGCCACTTGGAAGGTAGAAGCTACTTCAAGAGTGAGACACATCAATTTATAGGTATTATATAATATATATATTAACTAATATTCTTTTTTAAACTCTCATTTACACTTTTAAATCTTCTTCTACCACATCTCTCTCTCTTTCTTCACCATTCTGTATAAGAGTAACCAATTTTAGCTAAGTTTATAAGATACATCCCCAGTATAGTTAAGGTCTACTGGTTTGAGTACTATGTTTGAAATTTAATAAATATTTTTAACATGTTTTTGAGTTCATAAATTATTTTCTATGTTTTTGAGGTAGTTCATATTTGAATGACAAGTGATAATAATCTTTCTTTATGTTTCATTTTCCTCTTTCATGTTTTGTCCAAGTAATTTGCTCTATAGCAGGTCACATGAAGTGTAATTAGTGTATTTTCCCATATATAAGTGTAAATAGTAGTATTAGTGTCTAAAATATGACTTCTTATTCATTGAACTTGATAATTTTAATGGATATCACCTTCAAGTTTGAAACACTTATGTTAGAGAAATCTAGGATGTTGAAGCTAGTCTTGTGAGTTGTCTTTCATAGCGAAAGTATATGGTAGTATTGTCAAGGTAAATTTGGTACATCACCTTATTATATTATTTTATTCTCATGTTATTTATATCTATTTTCATTCCAATAAATCAAGTAGTATAGGTGATGATCTATTGAAGATAAATCTAGAGAGCTAGCCCTTCAATCTAGAGGTTCACCTCTACTATAGGCAACCTACATGCCTACAGGTAATCCAATGTTCAACTAAATTTATAAAAAGATTGAAATAGATTTTTAAGGGTGAAAAATTGAGTGATAATAGATTTGTAATACCTAGTGGGACTATTGTCTCGAGCACATCTTGTCAAGGTGAATGTTGGTCTTAACGATATCACAGTTATATAAGTATGTTCTAATCAAAATTTGGTGACTCCATTGATGGTAATATTTGGTTGTAAACTAATTTTTATTATTAATTTTTTTCATTCTTCATGTTCCTTACTTGGTTAGTTACTAATATAGGTAACCATCCCATAAATCTGCTCCCTAACCTTGAACATCCTCTTGAAGTTTAATATTATGAGCCTCCCTTGGCATTTGAAGAACAAGAAGATTTTACAAGTCAAGAAGAGCAAGAGATAGAAGAGGAATTTTAGGGCAACATGGCTAGGCAACATGCTTTCCTATCCTTCAATACTAAAAATACCATAAACCTTAATTCCTATGATGATATCCCTCTAAATACCACTAAGAGTGTTCCTACTTTCAATGGGGAAGGTCTCATCACTCCAAGTGAGATTATTAAGGACATATCCAACTTAAATAATTTCCATAATGTTACCAAAGTTAACTTTTCAGTCAGATTACTTTCCATGTCTCTTAAGTTAAAAACCCTTTATTATTATATAACATTGTTGGGAGTATGCATTACCATTTGGGATGAGTTTGGAGTGTTGTTAACTCAATGTTTTGAACATAAAATTGATCACACATCACTCATACATCAATTTAATATCTTTTAAAGAGGCACTAAGGAAACTATGCATGAATTCAATGAAAGCTTTCAAAGAATATGGAAAAGGTTTCCACCTCCCATGAGACCCCCTACAAGTTTTTTTTCTCAATATACCTTAGAGATATTGGAACTGATATAGCCATCATGTTGCAATACATGGGTGGGTAAACTTTTCCCGAAGCCTATGACATATCCATTTGAGATGAGAATGGTTTGATCTAAGCTAGTAAGCTCCCTCCAAAATTCTATATTCCCATCTTCTAACATATCTACTACTCCTCTAAGTCTTTCTCCAATTCCAAGTTCAAGCAAAATGTCTAGAGCTGATCTAAAAAAAATAGATGATATCATTGATTGAGAAGTGATATATAAATCCTTAGAAGCTAAAGTTGGGCAATCAAATCAATATTTTGGAGTTCACCAAAACCTCTAATCCTATACTCCATAATAAAATAGATTCCCACCTTATTAATATGGTCAATGGAAGTGACAAGGTAATATTACCTTTAATAGGCCACCTAATTCCTATAATCTAAACTCTACTCCCAACACAAGAGTCATGGTTTCAATCCATAGTAATCTAGTTCAAGGAGAAGAATCATGGCCTTATGGATATTTCATGAATGATTATGAGGGTGAAGAACAAGATTTTTTATCTCAAGGAGGGCCTACTCCTCAATTGATAGTAGATGATGAGAGCTTCATGCAAGTAGAATCAAATGGAGTGTATTGCAGTGAAAGAGTGAGCCTTATAAACATTCAATTAGAAGATAGACTTATCCTAAACCAAAGTAACTTAGTTTCAGACAACACAAGGTTAAAAATTATGGATTTAGGATAGGTTCAAGATGTAGACACAAGTCCAAATAATCCTTCTCAAAGGCAATAAGTTGTGAATGAAAATGTGGCAACCCTTGCAATTCTCATACCTCTTCAAAATCATAAATTGGGGAGGGTGACTCAATCTTCATTACCTCAAGATAAAATCAATTCATTACCTATAAATATGAAATAAAATGTGTGTGTTCCTTATTTTAATATCATTGACTCTTTGAAGAGTAAAAAAACTAGTATATCTCATTAGGAAGTGTTCCACATGCCTAGATAAAAAAAACTACTTCAAGATTAGTTATCCCAAATTCATATCATTCCTCAACCATCAATACATGTTAGTTTATCCCTCATTAATACACCTATTCATATTTTTTAACACTCCACAAAATCAAAAAATGCCCCACCTCTATATCTCACCCTCATTGCAGGAGACAAGCTAGTTCATAATTATATTGTGGATAGTGGGAAAAGTACTTTAGTTATTCCCAAGCTAGTTGCAAACAAGTTGGGATTTAAATATTAACCATATATCAAATAAGTGTTTCATATTTATGGGAAACCAACTAAGTTAGTAGGTATTATCAAAGGTTTGAAGGTATTCTTGCATGATTGTCCAAGCTTTCCAATTTTAATTTACATAGAGGTTGTTGATCTACCTACTCACTTTACTATTTGTCTATCAATAGGCTTCACCACCAATATAAGAGGATATCTCTTAGTTGATTAGTCCTTCTTTCCCTTTAGAATGAAGTATGAAACAAAGGTGACTATTAGAACACATCCATTGCCCAATTTTCACATTGAGCCATATATGTAAGCTAACTCTAATTTGAATTGTACTAGCCATGAAGAAGAAGAACATGTCATAGATGATAGAGCATCCTCAAAAAATTAAATTATTTATGATCTCTTTCTAGATGAGTATGGTGCTAACACATTTGAATATGACCCCTATATTTTCATTGAAGGGACAGACCTTGGCACATACATCATTCCTAGTGAAGGTGATGAACATTTTAAGGTTAGCCTTTATGATCCTTTTCAATATGATGATGAGGCTAATTATAATATTCATACCTATAATAATGATTATTTTCAAATTATGATAGAGAAAGAGGATGTAGAACATGGTACAATTCTTCTTACTCAAAATGAATAGGTTCATGGATGTGACAATCATGATGAAGAGAAAGACTTATGATAGCAGTTTCATGCCATAATACAAGAGTTTAATCAAGTGAGTAAGGTATCCCTTACTCAAAAGAAGAATTATCTTGATTATAAGGTCATTTTGGACCTATAAAGAATGATAAAGAGTGTCAATATACTATTAGGTAAGATTCAATCATGAAGGAGTGTAATGAAGCCAATGTAGAAGTTAGTATGGTCAATGAGCTACCTAGGTAATAGTTTGATGTTGAATCACTTGTAGACATGTTTAAATAACAAGAAGATAAGTATGATGGTCCTAGACATCAAGAGCATCATGGTCTAGATGTATGTGAAGTTGAACAAGGTTTCATTACCCCTAAGGAGAAGAATGAAGACCATCAAATGATCATCAATGAGATAAATCAGGGTCCATTTTTAAGTATCCCTAATAGAGAACTAGGAGGACCATTCCATGGAGTTCTACATGGTCAACTTGAAGCTAGTAGAGGTCTTATGATTGGTAAGTCTTTTTATCATCTTTACATCCAAATTTTTTTTAACAAGCATCCATCATATGGTGACTTACTCTCATGGATCAGCTATGACTCAAGGAACATCCTTTTTGATCCTCGTTGAAGCACAAGAAATGGTTCCATCACCTCAAAAATGTTTTGAAGTCTTTATATATTAAGTTAGGATTATTTTTTGAGTATTTTATGTGTGTTTTCCCTAAATTATTTGAAGCAAAGTTTGTATTTACTTTTTTGTGTGTTTTTTTTGTGAGTTTTAACTCTTATGAATGCATATCAGTTTCATATTAAGTATAAGAGTGACTCCATATCTGAATGGAGGGAGAAGGTTACTGGGCCATGAGCATTGTAGGCATGTTACCGATGTGGATTGCCAAGAATGTTGACCAAATTTGACCTCATGTCAAATTTGGGTCACCCTCTATAGTTTGAAACTTTATAAAGGTGTCTAATATTTGGCATGGTCTTGACATGGTCTTAAGTGGTACTAAATTTTTCCATATGGTCATATGCATCCTTGTCTAGCATTGTCCAAGTTTTGGTCTTATGTTCACTTGTTTAGTCTTATGGTCAAGTACATGGTCAAACATAGTAAAAGGTCCATTTTTATCTAAATTCATCTCAAATTTTTATTTTAAAATTATTTATATCATATTACCATGCTCTAACCTTTATTTGACTCCTATATGCAAAAAATCACATTTTGGCCACCTTTTGGCCAATGAAGAAGAGTTGGACATGACACCTTAAGGAGATAACATTTTAGGAATATTTAAAATTTAATAGTATTAGAAATTAGTCATAGATGGCTCAGTAATAGTTTGAGTCTTAAAAAACCTATAGTTCAATGCTTAATCTTGGTAAAAAGACACTTTTAAATCACTTATATGGTCTTGCAAGATTAGTTTTGAGCTGAAAATAGCTTGAAAGCATCCATTTGGATCCCTCAGACTATTTCCAATATCTATACCAAATTTAAAGTTAAACTGACACTTTAAACTAATTTTCACCTCAGTCACTACCTTCACATACTTAAGAAGGCAAATTTTCATTGAATGGTATGGCTAGGAAAGATAGATTTAGGTTATTAAACTTTTTCCATTATTATGGGTCCAACTAATCTTAAAATATGTTTCATTTGTTTTCATAATTGTGGCTTCTTCTTTATGAATAATTACTAACAGTGACATTAAGTCACTATGGCCTATCCATCCAAGAGGGGTCTATTATTGCACATGTTTATCTAGTTCATAAATTAATGAAGAATAATTATTTTTAAAATGTTTTTTATATGTATTATATCTCCCTTTCATGGTGGTTTCATTGGCCAACTCGTCTGCATGAAGTGCTTTCACTTAGAGGAAGAATGTCTTGGTTTACAAGTTATTTCATAAAATTCTACTACAAGACTCTGTTTTGTATTCATGGTGGTAATTATAAAAGTATCTCTAATGATTCATATATCATGGAACATCCATAAGTTTCATGTAGTTCATGTGTTTTATTTGAATATGTGTTCTTGTCCATACTCATTTTGTATGCTTACTTTTTGAGACATTATCAATGTTTAAAAAAGTCTATTGGAGTTTGATTTCTAATTTAGGATAAGTTACCAATAATATATAATGATATTTAGATCATATTATGATATTTAAGTTGTGATAAATTCAATAGAAGATCCTAAATTCACACTCTCTAATGAAGTCATAAGTTCTCCTCCATATACAGGCCTTTACAGAATGTAAGGATAGGTGGAAGATGATCAAGAGTCATGGAGAGGACTATTTAATATATAAATGCATTCAATGGTATATAAACACCTTACTTATATCACCAAGTTTCTTCCAACTAACTATAATCTCCAATTCTATATTCACAAAGCTTATGCATAAGAAGACTATGTATACAATCTGTACAAGTCTATAAGGTGAGTTTAAGGTGATGAGGAGTATGGTAATGAATGTTTGTACACCATTGATAAATTTTTAGGACATATTAATTAGTTTAAAAATTTTGACAAGTATAAGGACTTAGGAAAGATGACCCTATGTAGTCACTTGTATTCAAATGAGACCTACAGGCGCTAAGCCTATAGGTCCTCATTTAGACCTAATCAATATCCAATCAATACTAAAAAGGATAATAAAATAGAATATTATACAAGTATACTTATATAGATTCAAATATATTATAAATCCTTGAAAATATAATAGGCCACTTATCTAGTTGTTGAAGGTCAAGAAACTAAGTACACAGCCTAAGGAGCACCTACAAGTACTGTGTACGGATGGGAACAAGTGAATTATTGTTTGATAGTGTCAATAAGTCTATAGAACCTATATATATAATGAAATAAACATTTATAATATTTCAAAAATCATGACTGTGTAACCATTTTAGGACTTCAGACTCCTAATATAGTCAAAACCCTAAAAGGCTACCTATAGGCCTACTTTAGGGTCATTTCATTATCCAAAGCCAAGGAAAGAGAACAAGTGTGTTGAGATATATTATAAGGGATATTTAACCTAATTGGAGACCTAAAATATGTTTAAATTTTAGATAAATTTCATATATGGTATGAAGGTAAAGTCTCAAACCTAAGCATGACAATCATAGCCCTTTAGCACCACCTACAAGACTACTCAGAGATGGACTAATATCAATCCTAAAGGAGAAGGACTATAGAGTATGTTTGAAATATTTTATAGAATACATATAATACTAAAAAAAATTCATATATCATTTTGGAGTTTAATACCATGAAGGTGAGGTCTAAAAACTCCTACACAGTCAGACAAAACCTTACAAGCATTTATAGGCCTACTTAGAGTTTGGTCTTTTTTCAGGTCAAGAAACACTGAGAGAGCATATTGAAGAGATGTTTGAACCTAAATAGTAATCCATCCAAGTTTAGTAATAAAAATAGGTATATTTATGTGTACATGATATTTTAAACCCAAAATATACAGTCTAAATGTCAATAGATTAACATGGAGGTTTTAAGAGCTCAGTCTAGGCCAGTGATAAGGCTAAATAAGGGAGTTAGAGTGTTTTAAATAACTATAACTACTAATTGGAAACTTCAAGTAGGTTAATTAATTATTTAATAAAGTTAGTGATTAAAAGAGTGATATTTTTAAACCATATTCATAGTCATGAACCCTAAAGAACACCTACATGCATACATGACTAGCACTGATCCTAAGACTAAAGTGAAAAAAAAGATGCATATGGAAGATAATAAGGTTTATCTCAGTTAAAAATAAGTCAAAAATTCATTTTAAGACAAAATTAATCAATTTTAAAAGGATTGAGCAGGTTGAGGTTTACTCCTCATACACAGTCATATCCAAACCCTATACACAGTCATCACCTACAATCTAGTCTTGAGGGAATTTGAGTTTTAATGGTTATAAAATCATGATAAGGGTTTTAAATTTGGTATAAAGGGTTTTCATTATTTTAAAAATATGTTCATGTAAATTTCAAGGTCACATAAATAGTGGAGATACTTAATTTTTTGTTTGAGACCCTACCCACTCCTTGAGTAAAGGGCAGCCATTAGACTAAGAGAGCTTGATTGAATCAAAGTATGAAAAAGAATTCACAAACCTCATAAATATTATAAAATGTGGTGAATATTCATTTAATTTTTCTCCATACACTCTTAGGTGGCAACATATCTTAGTGTTCAATCCATGTGCCCTTGAGGGTTAGTAAAGAGAAGACATGCCTAAACCCCAAACATGTTGACCAGTGTACCCTGAGCATACAGAGGGGTAATTATCACTTAAATATAATGTGTAATAATATATATTTATGTTTAAAATATTTATGAACTCTTCCTAGAAATATGATGAAGTTATGAGACACAAAACTTATGTTTGACCTCTCTCTAGCCTCAAGAGAGCTAAGTAGGCCACCCAAAGTACAACTTTAGATTTTCATACCCTTGCTCAAAATATTCAAGTAATTATCATAATTTTTTAATAGTTTAAGGGGTATATAAATAAGTTTTTCCAAGTGTAATAATTTCATTTAATGATTTGTTCTTTATGAACAATCATTAAGACCCCAAACAAGTTTTAAAGCTATCTTAAACCTTGATAGTGACCAATCATGGGAAAAAGAGATAAGTGCACATATAATTATATATTTTTATCCTTAAAAATATTTTATATTATTTAATACTCTAATTAAGTTCTTAATATGTACTTTGATGCTAATGTCACTTGTACGAATTGGTACAAATACCCTATTTTTACATATTTTTGGTTTTTTGTAGGTGTTTTGAGAAGGGGAGAGATTCCAAATCATGTTATGAGGTAATATTATATTTTTAATATTCATTAAATTCTAAAAAAATTAAAATTATATTTTTGAGATGATCAAACCATGCCCATTTTTCAAGGCAGTCTCAAACAGGGTCAAAATGAGACAAGGTGGTAAGCCCATTTCTCGGTTTGAACACTTCTAATGAGTGTCAAGACCAAAAATTTGACATGGATATTGTATATTGCCTATGTAAAGTTAATCAAATACTTATGGGTGATTTCACATGTGTGGCATAAGTCTATAGAAAGAAAACAAGGTCCTAAGCAAGTTGGCCTAATTGAGGCCTAATTCAAGAGAGAGAAAGGTAGAAAAATGGGCTTCCACTTAGATTCTAAAGATGAAATTTTACATGGAGATATAATTACATAATGGTTTATATAATATTCCCTATGTTTATCAAAATAATTTTGTAAATTCCCTACATAAGGAGGTTTACATGTTTTAGGGTTACAAGGAAACTAGGCCTAGTGAAGGCTTAAGGAGAAATATGAGTTTATTGGGAGTTGGTACAAGAAAAAAAGTGGTGTATTTTAGTCTGGATAAAATATATTAATAACATTCATCTATTTTTGATGAGTTTAAGAATATTTAATTGAGTTTTACGCTACTTGGACCAAACTAGGTGTGGAAAATAAAGAGTTACGAGACACCTATGCATATAATTGATGGAATATCAAGTCCAATGAGTTTTTTAAGGCATTTAATATGTTCAAAGATTATTTTTAAATAATTTAACGGTAAATTCATAGTTTTAAAGTCCATTTTTCACTCATTTCATGCAAAAAAGTGTAGTTTTCAATAAAGTAGTCAAGGTGTCAAGAAAGTTTGTAACCCTTATGCCACTTGGAAGGGTGAAGCTTATTCAAAAGTGAGACACATGGCCTTGGAGGTATATTATACTATCTCATAAATCCTCTTCTTATTCTAACTCTAATGGACACTTATCAATCTTCTTCTACCATATCTCTCTCTCTCTCTCTCTCTCTCTCTCTCTCTCTCTCTCTCTCTCTCTCTCTCTCTCTCTCTCTCTCTCTCTCTCTCTCTCTCTCTCTCTCTCTACCATTATCTATAAGAGTAACCAGTTTTGGCTAAGTTTTTAAGATACACACTTGGTATGGTGAAGCCCTGATAATTTGAATACTATATTATCCTTTGAATAAATATTATCAATCTAGTTTTTAGATAATAACTTCTTGTATAAGTTTTTGAAGTAGTGCATAGTTTAATGATAAGTGACAATCATCTATCCTTGTGTTACACTTTATTCTTTCATGTTTTATGCAAGTAGTCTACTCTCTAAAAGATCATATAAAGTTTGGTTAGTGTTATTTTATCTCTAGGTGTAAGGAATAGAATTAGTGTCTATAATTAGACCTATTTTTCATTCACCATGAGAAGTACAATGCATATCACCTTCATGTTTGAAACAATTTTATTAGAGCAATATAAGATTTTAAAGCTAGTATTATAAGTCATCTTTCATAGTAAAAGTCTATGGTAGTCTTGTGGAGATCAATTTGGTACATCACCTCATTATCATAAGTTACTTTAATGTTCCTTTTATCTCTTTTAATTTCAAGAAAGAAAGTAGTATAGGTTATAAGCTATCAAAGACAAAGCTAAGGAGCTAGCCCTTCAATCTAGAGATTTACCTCTACTATAGGTAACCCACAGACCTCGAGGTAATCCAATCTTCCAATAAATTTGTAAAAAACTTGAACTACATCTCAAAGGGTGTAAAAGTGAGTAACAATAGTACCCATGTACAATGCATTTTTGAAAAGGTGGAGTAAAAGGAGAAAACCTAGTGGAAAAAAACTCCCCCCCCTAAAAAAAGACAAAGAAGAGAAGGTAGGACTAGAAATCCCCAGTCTAACACCACCCCCCCCCCCCCCCTTAATCATAAATTAGGTGGGATGAAAAATTGGGTCCCTATAATAAGGCCTGATGAAAAACCCAAGTACATAGTGATGATCCCAATATCATACAAAATATGAAGGATGTATGCCACCACAAAGAAGAGAGAGAAGGTATGTGTATAATTTCATATGGAGAATTTTGTATTAGGTACGTATACAATAAATAATTTCTCTTCCTTTCAAAAAAAAAATCACAAGCTATCAAATTGATGAATTCCCACTTGAGTGGAATACAAATAGGAATGTAGATGTATATCTCTAGAAAATGCTTAAATGTCTCCATATTAATGCTTGAATGTGCCAAAGTTTGAAATGATATAAAAAGAATAACTATAGAAGATTGAAATAAATAATCATATAATGAAGGGGAGAAATAACCAAAGAAGAAGATAGACATGGATAATTCACTGAAAGATTGTCCATGAGAAGAGGAGAGCAAGTCTCAACAACCATCAAATTTGCAGACTAGTCTATAAATGAAGTGGTCAGATATGTAAGGTGGATTTACACACAAACATATGAAGTGTTAATACTCTCAATGTCTATACTCTCACTAAAATCAGTAAATTCCTCTGAAATACAAGTCTCTAAAGTCTTTAGAAGATCAATAATATGCATAGGAATAGATGTAGAATTTGTATTCAGATAATTATGGTCTAGGAGAATCTCATCCTATAGTGGAGGATCAAGAGAAGGAAGAGCATTGTCTACCATAGATGTATCATCATAAGAAATAAAAGTAAGAGGGAAGAATACAATAATCTCAGAAGAGACAATAAAAATTAGAGGAGGTGTTGTGATGTAGGTCATAGTAGGATCTCTTAAAGAAGACTATAGAATGATCTAAAAAGTGTAGGGGCACTCTATATATTCCACATGGAAATGAATATCCATCAAAACATGTAGTAATAGAGTGGCAAAAACCTTGTCACCAGTACTACCCCACTTATAAAATTTAATAGGATCAATGGGTGCAGTAATATAACCATAGAGTAATGGAATACAATTCTTGTGTGTGATCAAGTATTCCATATAAGCACACCATGGAGTATAATTGGTCTTTCTAAGAAGGACCACTGGGATAGACTCAACCTTACTCCTTTGGAGTCACTTAAATAGAGTCATTATGACTGTGAAAAGACACTAAAAAGTGTAAAATGCTCAACAAATTGTAATGAGATCCTAAAACATGCTCATGAATAAGATGTCAGGCACAATCGAGAATGTTTCTAATTGAGAAATCAATTTTGGAATGATGAGGAATAATTCATGATCATAATTGTGATGTCAAACACAACCAAAAAAGCATCTATGTGTGAGTAATTAGTGTACAAATTACAATGCAAAAGTAATATGGCCTATAACATAGGTAACCCCCCATCAATATGACACTATAAATTTCAAACATTTTAAAAAACAAATTAGACCAATGGAAAGAGGATGAGAAAACATGCACTTTTGAAAAAAGTGGTACTCAATTCTGAGTTACCAATCAAAAGTTATTGTAAAATATATATTTTTTGTCATTAATGGCCTATTTAATTAAATTTACATAAAATGTTTTAAAAACTCAACCAAAATTAGGCAAGGGTATCCTTACATACAATCATTGGAATCGACACAAAACACCAGTCTTTTTCAAATCAATTAAAGTTAAAAATACCCCTTCTTCTTACCCATATCTGCTCTCAGACAACAAACAAGACACTTAAGGCAAAACAAAATACCTATTTAAAAATAATAATTAAAAATAGACAATTTTAAAATTATTTTAATGTATATTTATCAAAATTTGATAATGGAATAATTGGATTTTTACTTAGCAACGAGAAGAGTAAGTTGTATAGTGCCACCACTTTTTCAAAGAAATGAAAAGACCAACACTGCCATATGCATACATAGGTTAGATCTGCAAAAAAAGAGCTTGGGGTACCATCAATGATGCATGTATATTTTTAATTTACTATCAAGTACCATGTATTATTTCCTCTCTCCTATGTTTTTTTATCTACTTCTAATATCAAACAAATCCTACCGCTACCACTCCATTAATTTATCCAACCAGATGTGGATCTCAGATCCCAAAGAAAAGATTCACTTTAAAATAACCTATGATGGATAATAAGGAATATAGACAATATAAAATCTAACATTCTCTCACCTTTCCTCTCACCCACTTGAAAGTAATATTCATAGCCAAAGAGAAGGCTGACTATGTAAAGTAATAACCTGGTTTGCCAATGTTGCAGTTAGAGATGGACAAGTGATGAGGTAAATATGTGTGTAAGGTGGTTATGTTGGAATATTGGATCAGTTCACATCAGTTTTTACATATGTATTATTCTTCTCCTTGACATCATTTCTCCCGTAGCTGAAGATTATGAATAGCCTTGATGAATTCGTAGAGCTCCTCAACACCTTTTATAATGAAGAATAATGAAGACAACTTAATAGGCATGTTGGAGATTTGAACCTATTTAGATGATGGAATAAAATAATTTGTCTATAGATGCCTTAATTAGGAACAAAAAAATACCCAAAAGGATGGTATTTCTTCTCCAAAAATCTTTCATTAGCTTTGAGATTCATTGCAAACATATCATGTACATGGGTTGTCTCCACCATTTTACAACATAAATGAATATGGTTATTATAAAGATGGTGAAATAATTAGCCAAGAGGCACGTAAATATTTATACGGCCCGAGACAAGGATTCAAACCTTGAGACAGGTTGAGGACCATCAAGATTTTGAGTGAACAATAAAATCAGGAACAAAATAATAGAATATTGTGAAAAATTAGGCTAATGAAGAACAAAACTAGGCCTTCCTCTAAACCCATCAAAAAGATATAAAACAAACCATTCAAACTCCTAATGTAGAAGCATGCATATGCCAATATGGACAATATGTAATTTCCTTTTAGTTAATTATAAAGAATACAAAATCAAAATCAAAGAGACAAACTAATACTCATTACTAGAACCAAGATCTTTGATACCATGTTAGAATAGTCCATTAAGTGATCTTTTGGTAGAATGAGCACACAAAGAATTATGCAATAATGACCCTATTTGTATTCATAAATATGCCAAAGGATGTGCAATAATTGTCTTTGTACTAAACTGCCTTACTTACCAATTATCTACTCAATTACAATAGTTTGGTGAAGAGGAATATTAAAAAAAGAGTAAGGTATTTACCTAAGAGAAAATCATTATGGGAATGAGTGTAAATCATTGTGGAACTCAAAAGATAACTTATAGTGATACTCAATTGAACTCCAATTGAAAATCTAGGTAAAACTCACCCTATCACCCACTTAACCTCTTATCACACTTAAGTAAGTTGAAGCTACATGTGTAGGAATTATCCTTTTAATAAGTAAATGGAATAATAAATATCCTACACCAACATGATAACCTTAATAAACTAACTAGAATTCAACATTCCTATCATGCATTAATTACTATGTATGATCGTAAATTTCAAACATTTGAGGAAGCCACTCAAGATGATAGATGGAATGCTTCTATGAAAGTTTAATATATGACTTAATTAAAAATTAGACTTGGGATCTTATACATCTTATACTTAGAAGGCATATTATTAGTTATAGGTGGCTTTATAATATCAAATACAATTCAATTGAAAAAATTAATAAATTTAAATCTAGATAAGTTTCTCACAAGTTTACTTAAAATCTTAGGGTTCATTATGTCGAAACCTTTGATCTTATAGCTTTTGGAGATTTTTTCACTTTAAATGCTTTTGTACTATATTAATTGTCCATGCTCTTTGCCATAATTTATTCATGTAGATCCAAAACTATATTTCATATATATTTTATATTTTATTGATTTTATCAAGTTTGAATCCCTTAAAAAATAGGTAGAATTCATTAAAAGTGTGTGAACATTTATAGATATGTAGAAATTGTATTTGTTAATTGGACTTTACTTTATTTTTGGCTACTTAGACTCTTCCTTGGTCTCCTCTTGCAACTCTCACTCATTTCATGATTCCCACAACCATAAAGGAAATAAAATTTAACAAAAATGAAGTTATATGAGTTTAGGTTTTAGGGTTTTATGGTTCTAGCATTTTAAGTAATTTGAAGCACTTATGTAGCTTTATTTTACAAGAATAAATTTATATTAATTAAAAAACCAATGAAGAAAGAAGTTAGAGGATAAAAAGTTTAAATTTGAGATCTTATTTATGGTTCTTTCTCTTTAATGATTAAATTTATCTTTTTACTAAGTAAATTTATCCTTATTTTTAAGAACTAAATTTGATGGCCATACGACTTAGTTTAAATTGAGTAAAGACCTCTATATATCTCTCAAAAGATCAACTAGATAATATAATAAATTGAGTATAGCAAAAATTGTGATAAAAAATCAGAGTATAAAGTTTGAACCCATTATGGAGTCATATGGAAAGATAACTGTTAGAATTGAGGATGACATAACTAAAAAATATATTCAAAACATTTCTTAGTTTCAAAATTATAAACTATATAATAAGGTCTACGAAAATATCTTAATGATATTCATATTGGAATTTCAAATAATTTTTTTAATTTCAATTAACAAACCATGCCAAATCAAATAGAATTATTACCTTAAGTCTATTTTGTCCTAAGTGGTCCATAACATATTCATAAAACTGAGTAAAACAAACATGTTCTTCATCCTATATGTTTTAATGACTAAAAATCTTAATAATAAATAAGTAAAATTATAATTATATACTTGTAAGTTTAGATTGCTACATCTTCAAGGATTAAAAAATTAGATAATGTTAAAAGGGGTTAATTAGATAGCTAACTTCACATCCCAAATTTTTAACCTGATTTATATTTTATTCTAACATTAAATGTGGTGTAGGTGGAATTAAAGTTACAAGAATCTAGGTTAAAATATTGCCTCATTTTATAGTGAATTTGCATGGGCATATTGAAATAGCAAGGTAAAATTTAATGTTGGTCCAACACATCCCCTGTTAGATTAATGGAAGTTGTTCGAATATATATGTGAGAGTTTTCTCAAAAAATTTAGTCATTTATGAAAACTATTGGTGTAAGTGAAGAATTGGTATAATATAGATAGCTATAGTTTATTACACTATAGATACCTCAAATAATTTTGATATGAAAATAGTATATATATCTTAGATAAATCTATGAAAAATATACCGATAGATATCATTCTCGATCTACCTATATTGTATTGAATTATGAGTACCTCAAGAATGATATTTATAGGTGTATTTTACATAGATTTATCTTAAGATATGTATGCTAGTAGAACTTACCACACATAAAGATAAATGCTTATTGTTCATAAAAAATATTTAACACAATTTTAAAATAGGAAACAGAGAGTAACACAATATTTATTTATTATGATGTATGCGGTAAAATCTATATATTACGTATAAATTAATTATTCATGATGTGTTAATATTTTTTATTATAATTTATCTCTACAATTTCATTTTTAATACTATTTATAAATAAGATATGGCAATGTGTGTGTGTGTGTGTGTGTGTGTGTGTGTGTGTGTGTGTGTGTGTGTGTGTGTGTGTGTGTGTGACAATTTTATTGTTATGATTATTTATAAATATGATGTGGTAAAATATATATTACCTATAAATTAGTTGTGATTATCTATATATTATTTATTTATTTGTTATCATGTTATCATATTTTTTATGATAATTTATTTTTACATTTCATTGTTATGATATGATTATTTACAAATATATTGTTGTAGTCTCTATATATTATCTATAAATTAATCATGATTATTTAATTATTTATAAATACAATTTTTTTATATTACTTATAAACTGATTATGATTACTTATAAATATGCTGCGATAAAATCTATTTGTTATCCATAAATTAGTTATGATTATTTAATTATTTGTAAATATAATACCATAATATTTATATATTATCAATAAATTAATTATGATTATTTTTATATTATCTATTCATTTATTATGATTTAATATTTGTATGATAATTCATTTTTGTAATTTTATTATTATGATTATTCATAAATATAATTTGATAATAAATATAATGTGGTAATATGATTATTTATTTATTAATTATGATGTTGTAATATAATGTAACTCGTCAAGTGGAAATTAATTTCACACTAAAAGTAATGAGGGAAGTTGTAAAGAAACAACAATGATAAAAGAAGTAATCTTCAAAACATTTTTATGGTGTGATAATTCTTTCATGATAATTTATTTTTATATTTTATTGTTATAATATGATTATTTATAAATATAATGTGATAAACTCTATATATCATCCATTAAATAATTATGATTATCTAATTATTTACAAAAATAATGCAATAAATTTTTTATATTACCCATAAATTAATTACGATTATTTATAAATATGATGTAATAAAATCTACATATTATCTATAGATTAATTATGATTATCTAATTATTTATAAATATAATGTAGTAAAATTTATATAATATCTATAAACTAATTATGATTATTTGTATATTATTTATTTATTTATTATGTCGTAATATTTTTTATGATAATTTATTTTTTCAATTTGCATGTTATGTTTATTAATAAATATGATGTAATAACAAATATGATGTAGTAATATGATTATTTATTTGTTAATTATGATGTTTTAATATAATGTAACTCATCAAGTAGAAATTAATTTCATATTAAAAGTGATGAGGGAAGTTATATTCTATCTATGCAATACACATGCTAATTTATTTCCTTTTTTACTCTTTAATTTTTATTTCTCTCACTTTATTCTATATTTTTGTTTATTTTTTGGTTTGAATTTATTTATATTTATAAGTGTTTTATTTTTTTAAACCATCATGATTGTCGTTTGATTTTTTTATTTAATTGTGTCGGCTTTGAAATAATTAAATTATTTTATTTTTTATTTTATGATGTTGCCTTTCAAATAATTAAATACTAATATTCTCATGCCATTAAAATTCCCATTAGATGCCACTGTAGGAACACCTATTGGTGTAATTACACATCCAAATTTATTATTATTATTATTATTATTATTATTATTATTATTATTATTATTATTATTATTATTATTATTATAATTATTATTATTATTATTATTATTTCAAATTACTACAACAATAAATATAATTCACTACCATATATTAATTAAATTATTTTATTTTGAGGTAAATTAAATTACTACAATAATAAATATAATTCACCCATCATATATTCCATGGTATATATATAATTAATTTTTTTATTTTAAAGTAAATAAAATTTCTACAAAAAAAATAATTCACTGTCATTGTTATTAAATAATTACATCCCAACTAAATAAATAAATTAAAAGTGGGTATAGAGTTTTTTTAATAATGTTAACTCCAAAATAATTAAATGTTAACACACTCACGTCATAAAACAAAATTACCCTTAGATATATATGATAAATTGATCGGACGAATGGCGACAGGGTGCATTCTGCTAGTGAGCTAGGGCCCGCATGCCCTAGCTATTGTTCCTATTGTTCGCTCATGGTGGTGATAGGAAGTTTGGCATGCTAGGCAAGGGGTTTTGGTGCTACTGATAAGGTGTGTGGGTGTTGGTTGTGGGGTTGACTGGCTGGGCTGAAGGTAAACATGTTTTCTATTCTCTCATGTGCTATATCAGAATCTAGTCGTAGGGTTTTGGGGTTGGGGACTGTGGGTTCCTACCCCATCTTTTGCTGGTAGACATTGGGCATGCCTTATGGCGAAGCAGAGATTGGTGATCTCTTAGATTCCCTCTGAGGATATGGAGATGGTTGATCCATCTTCTTCAGCACAGGTCAATGGTGAAGGTCAGGTAAATAAACCTACTATGGGAAATGGAGTCTCATCCTCTAAAGGGATGCCTCGAATTAAAAAAGTAAATGGTTATCTGGAAAGATCTGAAGACCGACTAGTGCTGGTTATTCAACTTGAGTAGATTTCAGAGGATGTCAAATACTGGCATAACCATGCCCTTATTTGCAAATTTTTAGGCCTTCAGCTCTCCTTACCTATGCTAGATTCCTGGGCTCATCGAGTGTGGAATCCCAAAGGAGATATGGAGATTATTTTGGCAGGAAACAACTACTTTTTGGTTATTTTCTCTTGTATGTCAGATAGGAATAGGGCATTTGAAGGAGGGCCTTATTTCTTTAACCAGGTGGGGCTTTTCATCAAGCCTTGGCACACGGGCTTTAATTTAGCTGAATAGATCCCCTCGCAAGTACCTGTGTGGGTTTGGTTGCCAAGACTTCCTTTGGAGTTTTGGAGGGAAGATATTCTTCACTCAATCTCACTACTTCTTAGAAAGCCTATGGGAGCGGCTACACAAACTCAAGAATGGAAGGTAATCTCTTATGCTCATATTTGTGTAGAAGTTGATTTAACTAATCCATTACCAGATTCTATGGAAATATGCATGGGATCCTCTTCTTGGATCCAACAACTGGATTATGAGACTCTCTCGTTTAGATGTCAAATTTGCCATGAATATGGCCATTTACTCCATGAATGCCTCGAATTTAAGCCCACTCCCTTGGATGACTCTGGGTCTCTTAAGGGGGATAAGGGCAAGGCGCTGGCATCTACTGTAGCTATGGATAATGAGGGCTTTACTCAAGTTAAATCCCGTAACAAAGGCAAAAGTAAAAAGAGAACTTGGATGGATAGACAAAATGATGGTATTTTCAATAGATTTGAAGCTCTTGAAGACCTGGTATAGGAGGAAGGGATTCCAGTTGAGCTTTCTTTTGGGGAAAAGTGAATACAAGAAGTTCAAGAAGAAGGGGAAATGAAGGAGCACCAGCTGCTTTCTTCATAGGACCCACAGAGTGTACAGATTGATGTGGATTTACCTGCTCAGGCTTAGGATACCAGGGATAACCAAGGGTCATAGGCTCTAATGATCTCAGTTGTGGTGGTTATAGATCCCCCTATTCCTAAAGGAAATTCAAATTTGGTTAAGAGCAGCAAAGCCCATCTTATTTTAGGACTACAACATAAATCCTTTAAAAAGGGGCCTCTTGACAAACCGTCAAGGAGTGGCAGAAAGTCTGACCAAGAAACGGTCAAGATTATGGGGGACACTTTGGTTGAGTCAGGGATTGTGAAACCCATTGATTCCCACTTTTCCCAACCCCATAAATGATTGTTCTATCCTGGAATGTCAGGGGGTTGAACAGCATCCCTAGACAAAAGTTTGTTCGTAGATTAATTGATTCTCAGTTACCTGATGTGGTTTTCATCTAGGAAACTAAGCTTACATTGGACGGTTTGGAGAGTTGTGCTTCTCGCATTCGGCCCTAAGGCAATTGGTAGGGTAGGGTGTGGGATCTTAGAATAGCTCAGGGGGGGTTTCTTGCTTCTGGAACCCAAGGAAAGTTCTCCCCTTATGGTGGATATCTAGTCAATCCTCTATCTCTTTGGTTGCAACTTGTTTGGTGATTGGGGAAACGTGCCTTCTATCTAATATTTATGCTCCTACTGATATTATAGGCAAGTCAAATATTTGGGCTCATATTAGCTGCATCTGCACCTTAGACCCATATCTCTCATGGATTTTGGCTAGTGATTTTAATTCTGTTATTAGTTTAGAGGAAAAATGGGGTGGATTTGCCAGGTTGGACCCTTCTGCATATATTTTCTGGGATATGATAAATTCATGAATCTCATTGATGTGAAGCCAAATAATGGTATCTTTACATGGAATAATAGGAGATGTGGTGCTGAGGCTAATCTCAAAAAGACTCGATAGATTTTTGGTTTCATGTTATTGGATGAATGATAGGTTGCTCACCAATTCAGAAATTCTTGATTGGAGAGGCTCTTATCACTGGCCTATCAAGCTCTCAGTTACAGCTTATGGAGTTTCCAAAAACCCATCTTTAAAATTTTAGCTAATGTGGTTAAGAGATCATTCTTTGTAGGACCTTATGGAAGAATGGTGGTATGAGGGATTGCCTGCCCATGGGATGGCAATGTTTACTTTTTGTAAGAGACTACAGCATGTGAAGTATAGGCTTAAAAAGTGGAATAAAAAATGTTTTGGAAACCTACAGGCCCAGAGGATTGCTGCTCAGGCTAAGTTAGACAACATAACTCGATTGATTCGGGATCAAGGGAGGACACTTGACCTTAGTGAAGCTGAGTCTTTGGCTCCTAAAGGATTAGAGGAGTGGGATCTTTGGGAGGAGATATTTTAGAAGCAAAAATCTCAGATTGATTAGCTTCAAGAGGGGGAAAGGAACACTGCATTCTTTCATAATTCAGTCAAGGCTCAGAGACAAGGAAATTCTATCTCCTCTTTGATCTCACTTGAAGGGGCTCATCTCTCATCTAATGTGGATATTTCCAAGGCTACGGTCAACTATTTTTCAAATCACTTTTCTAAGGAGGGTCTTGTTGTTAGGGATGAAGAGAGGGAGATCTTGGATTGTATTCCTCACCTAGTCTCTACGAAGATGAATGAAGCTCTCTTACGGCCTATTGTACTATCTGATGTCGAGGGGGTGGTGTTTAACATGAAAACTAGTAAGGCTCCCAGCCCTGACGGGTTTTTGATTGAGTTCTTTCAAGAATTTTGGGAAATAATAAAGTTTGATCTTCTTGAGGTGGTTCAAGAATCTCATAAGAATAAACAGATGCTCAAGTCCATGAATTCTAATTTTTTGGTGCTCATTCCTAAGCAGGAGAGAGCTAATCAGTTGAACCAATTTAGACCTATTGCGCTATGTAATGTTGTCTATAAGATCATTACCAAGCTGATTGCAGAAAGACTTAAGCCTCTTCTTAGCACTTTGATCTCTATGGAGCAGGGGGTTTTTGTTGAAGGAAGACAAATTTTGGATGGTGTAGTGGTGGCAATGGAAGCTATTCATTCGATGGCTAACTCTAAAGAGAGGGCTATGTTTATAAAGCTTGACATGGCTAAAGCTTATGATCGGGTGAGCTGGGAATTTTTACAAAACATTCTCTTGGCATTTGGCTTTGCTGAAGAGTGGGTGAATTGGATTCTAAGATGTGTGAACTCTCCTTCCTTTTTAGTCTTGTAAATGGGGAACCTTCTGATTTGTTTACGGCTTCTCGGGGGCTTCAGCAAGGAGACCCTCTATCTCCTTATTTATTCATTTTAATGGCAGAAGGCCTAGGAAGATTTGTTAAGTCTCAGGTGGGAAGGGGTATTATTCATGGTTGGAGATGGAATGACTCTCTTCCTCCCTATTCTCACCTTCAGTTTGTGGATGATACTGCGCTAATGGGCATTGCCAAAATTAGTGACGCTGTGAACTTCAGGCGAGCTTTAGACATCTATTTGAAGGCTTCAGGTTAGTGTATCAATGATGACAAATCTTCCATCTATTTCTTCAACACCTCCCAGCCTATTCAAATCAGGATTGCCAGGATCCTTAGATTTCAAATTGGTTCCCTTCCCCTGATATACCTTAGGGTTCCCTTGTCTTTGGGATCTTGGTATCATGTGTATTGGCAAGGAATCTTGGATAAGTTATGGAGTAAAGTTAATCACTGGACTCTCAGGTGGCTTTCTTCTGCTGGGAGACTAGTTCTTCTAAAGATGGTAATGCAGTCTCTTCCTATTTATAGGTGTTGTGTGCAAGTTCCTCCTTCCATCTTTGTGAGGGATTTTGATGCTCTTTCTCAAAATTTTCTCTGGTCTAGTACACTCCTCTCTTCAAAGTGGAGTCTTGTTAAGTGGGAGTATGTTTGTAGGCCAAAGCATGTTGGTGACCTTGGGCTTAGGTCTATGGTGCTTATGGTCACGACCCTGGCTACTAAGTTGTATTGGAGGCGGTGTACCAATCAGCAATTAGACTGGGCCAAGATTCTTACTCAAGTATTTTCCTAGTGTGGATAGCTCAGAGGTGCCATGGCTGGATTTGATGGGTAAAGGATCTTGTGTTTGGAATACCCTTAAGAAGGGCACGCAGCTAATTAAGGAGGGGCTTTTTTGGATTTGTAACAGTGGCTATGATGCTCTATTTTGGCATGACTCTTGGGATGGCCACCCACCCATGATTTCTAGCTTTCCTCAGCTCCAGCCTCTTTGCCACACTTTTACTAATGCTAGTGGGTGGAAGGTGGAGCACTTCAAGACTATTAAGCGCTTGGGTCAGGTGGAAGTGACGTGTTGGAAGGATTCTCAGGAGTGGCCTGCTGGTGGCTCTGATGAGGACTGTGCTCTTCTTTCTCAAGTGTTTTAGGATCAGTTTTGTAGGTCCCTCAATGGTAGGGATGTTTTGGCTTGGAGTCGTAGCCCAAAAGGCAAATTCTCTGTGGCTCAAGGATATGCTATACTTGACATGAACCTACATGGTACAGAAGAAGTGAACTAGTGGAAGAAGGTTTGGAATAAATTCTCTTGGCCTAAATGTAATTTTTTCTTATGGTTGTTGGTTCAAAAAAAATGTCTTACTTGGGAGAATCTTCACAAAAGAGGCTTTCAAGGGCCTTTTGTTTGCTTCTTATGCATGCACAATAAAGAGTGTTCCTCTCACCTATTTTTTCTTTGCCCTTTTTCGAGGGATATATGGCATAGGTGGTGGGAGGCTTGGATTCATGGGTGTATTCATGCCACTTCTCTCAGTGATTTTTGGGAAAGCTTGGGCAGACCTCCAGTGAAGACTTCCTTCTTGTAGGTTGCCTGGATGGTTGGACCGGTCTCTATTCTTTGGAACTTCTAATTGGAAAGGAACCACATATTTTTTTGTGACTCTAAGTTAGATAGCCTTCAGTTGTGGAGGAAGATTCTTAATAAGCTTCAGGAGACTATCTTGGAAAAATGTGATATGTCAGAGAGTATAGATCCTGGTGATCAAGCTATTATGAGGATTTGAACCTGGACAACAATAATTAGGGAGGCACTCTCAGGAAAAGGCCTGGCCATGGTAAGCAATGTGTTTGTAGGGTTGGATGATGGACTCCTCCCTAGGTTGGGACCTTGAAGATTAACATAGATGGATCTTCTTAGGGGAATCCAGGTCATGCTGGTATTGGGGCTATTGGTAGAAGTAATGATGGGGAGGCAATTTTTCTTTTCTCTATCTACAAGGGCCAACACTCGAATAATTTGGTGGAGGCTCTTGCTATTAAGACTGTTATTGAGAGAGGATGTTCTTTAGGCTGGAAAAGGATTATATGTGAGTCTGACTCTCAAATTGTTGTTGACATACTGAATAACCAGAGTTTGGAGAATGTTAGTTGGAAGTTAGCCTCTCTGGCCAGACAAATTTTAAGTTTATGTAGTTCCTTGGATTCTATCTCCTTTCATCATATCCCTCACGAATGGAATAGAGTTTTAGATTGTTTGGCTAAGTGGGCTGCTGAGAATGAGGATAGTTGGGATATTAGCGGAAGGGATGAGATTCCTTTGGATTATCATGGGATTTTAGATCAGCTTTTATTAGAGGATAGGAATATGTAGTCTTTTGGTGGGCCTTTGGCCTTTGTGATGTAATTTGGTTTTGATTGAATAAATTTTTATCCCTTTTCTTTTGAAAAACAAAAAAAACAAAATTACCCTCAGATGTCACCGTAAGAACACCTATCAGTGTAATAACAAAATAACACAACAATATAATTAAGCATCTCTATAATAGAGTTTAAAACTATTATAAACATGTTCTTTTAATTAAATAGAACAAAAGAAAACACATTTTTCTAATCAAGTATTAGCATTTTTACATCAAAATACATCTCACCCAGTATTAATTATCAAAATCCAATTCAATTTTATGAATCCATGGAAAATATCGGGGATAAAAAAATATACTTTCTTCCTCAATCAACCTCATATTTTAGATGCCTAAATATTAAATTTCAACATGCCAATTTTTTATATAGGTTTTTAAGTACATACACTATGCGAATTAATAGAGATGTTTATAGGGAGTCCAGATAAGTGGTGGTCCTTGCTTTATAATTTTCATGTGTTTTCACTTTATCTTTTTCATAATAAAAAATTATACCTGATCACATAGAAATAATATATTGTCATACTTATTATGTGTGATCCCTTTATTAAACTATGATCCTCATTGGTTTTTCACTTTATTTTCACCAATCACATTGTACCGCGTGCCATATACTAATTTTTATTGGCTCACAAACTCATGAGATTCCATCTATCTTTCATTGACTTTAATAAATTGCACAGTTCCATTATTTCATTAATTTACTTAGATTTATAATTCTCATATACCTACCTTTACATTCTTATAAACCATAAGAACTAAAAGGAGATATATAATATGTGCTTAGTGGTCATGAAGTTCTACCTTAAAAAAGTGTTCATTCATGTTTTATTTATGTTCATGTGGCACTTTACACTCTCAGTGGTCACACATTCATCGAGTAACATAATATTTATTTATTCATTGTGATTTTATTTAAATATGTGGAACCATTCATTTATAAAATATGTTTGATTTTGTCACACATTTGTGACCATGCCTAACAAAAAATGTGGCTAAAATTACATTTAACACACATTAACCCAAAAAATGATTTGTTGCACTCATTTATAAGTCACACAGTCACTAGGTTCACACATTTTTTTTTTGAATGTGTCCTTGAAAACTCTATGGACTCATGAATTTATTCACCTTGTTCTATAACTATCGTATGTTACACTCTAGTCTTGTTCAAAATAAACTAGTACATGTGATAATATATAAATTCTATATTCACACTTAGATTATATATGATCACTTTATTGAGGTCTAATCTATGTTGGATTATACTTTATTATGACCAATCATATTATACCACCTGGCATGCGATGATTGTTTTGGGCTCACAAAGTCATGAGATTTACTTTGTTATAAAAATGCATTTAGTAAACTAAAAAATATATATTTTATTAACTCAACTCGATTTATAATTAACATAGATCCATATTTAAATGTATGATAATTAATTAAAGTTTCAAAAATCAACTCTCATTAAAATTCCTACCATTTATATGGTTTATTTCATTTCAAATCCCCCTTTCTATGAGTTGCAAGAGTGCCAAGAATGGAAGTGGTAGGCGTGGAATGATAGTAACTACATACATGAAAAATGGATGTAGTTTTAGAAAGAATTTTTTTATAGTCTCAATATAGGAGTTCTTATCATAGATCATGATGTAGACTTTAGTAATAATAGGAATGTCAATTTAGTTCCATTTCCTCAGCCATAGATTTTTAAGTCATTCCTCTATCTTACAATAAACTTGATATTTAATACTATTAGATCTAGTTCACATATTCACCAGAGGGTAAGCTACTACAAATTTATGATTTATTCATGAGATGATGTGAAACTATGTTCAATATATTGATGGATGACAGGGTTAAATTATGAAATCAACGATACTAGTTTTATCTTTACCTATCCACATTCTATTAGGAGTAAGCTCAAAAAAATTACTCTATAGAGATAATATACTCTATAGTTGGTTTATTATTTATACTCTATATTCAAATTTTTTGTCATAATTTTTGTTATACTCAGTTTATTATACTATTTGGTTGTTCTTTACTACATGCTTCTTTTAAACAAAGAATAAATTGATTTCCTCTGAGAAATAATCCTTTTATACAAACAATAAATTGATTTCCTCTGAGAAATAATGGCATGCAAGATACTTCTTTTAAACAATTCACAAAGAACAAAAAGAATAAACATAACAGAGCCTCATGATCATTTCAACCATATTTTTGACTACCTTGAAAATATCGATTTCATAGATTTTGAGTTTAAGAAAAATATTCGCATATATAGATGAAATTTACAAGAAAACCAAAAGGCACATTATTTTGAGGAAATATATTTAAATAAATTATTTTCAAGGAACTTATCATTATATTGATTCATTTCAAGACAAATGATTGTAAATGCAAATAACTACTCTCAAACCTTAGAACAAAAGAAAAATAAATTCATACCTTACAATTAAAATCACAAGAAAATTATTTTAGAAATTGTTTGCACCTTGTCCCAATATTTTGACTCCCAGAGCTTCACTTCCACCGATAGCTTTTATCAATGATCCAAAAAATAGAGAAATTATCAGTAAATATTTTTAAAGAAATTTTTTCAAGGAACTTATCATTATATTTATTCCTTTCAAGATAGATGACTATGTATGCAAACAACTACTTTTAGTCTTCAAAATAAAAGAAACATAAATCTATACCTTACAGTTACAATCACAAAGAAACCAACTTAGAAATTATCAGCACCTTGTCCCAATATTTCAGCTACCAAAGCTTCACTTCTACCAATAGCTTGCAATAATAAATAAAAAAGTAGAGAAACCATCATCAAATGTCTTCAAATATTTTTTTTTCAAGGAACTTATCATTATATTTAATAATTTCAAGATAGATGACTATGTATACAAATAACTGCTCTTAGTCTTTAGAAGAAAATAAATACAAATCCACACCTTATAGTTATAATCATAAGGAAACCAGTTTATAAATTATTTACACCTCTGTTTCTAGTCTCTCATTCCATTCTTTTGTCTACCAGAGCTTCACTTCGAATAATAGCTTGCATAAATGACAAGAAAAATTGATAAACCACCACATAAATATTTGAGCAACTTACATTAATCTTGAAGGTGATGTGTTCGACAAATATTAAATATTTCCTTGGGGCCCTCAATATGTCAGTGCCAATTTACATCAAAATAGGGAAAAATCTAAACCTCAATCCCTATAGCTTTAATTCAACTTGCATTGCATTTAATGTTAGAAATAAAATAAACATTTGGTTTGAAAATTATTTATTATTATTATTTAGTTATTAAACCATACATAGGGAAGATCATTTTTGATTTAATCAATTTTATAAATGACACTAAAAAAAATTAAAATATTTTCATAGTTTTAAAATTATAAAGTATATAATAAGATCTACCAAAATGTCTTAATCGTATCCATAATTAGCATTTAAAATATTTTTTAATTTTAATTAACAAACCATGCCAATCAAAATATAATTGTTACCTTAATTCTATTATCTCCTAAGTGGTCTCTCTCTCTCTCTCTCTCTCTCTCTCTCTCTCTCTCTCTCTCTCTCTCTCTCTCTCTCTCTCTCTCTCTCTCTCTCTCTCTCTCTCTCTCTCTCTCTCTCATGCACACACACACTCTTTTGCACGCACACATATATACACAAACATGTGTGTGTGTGTGTGTGTGTGTGTGTGTGTGTGTGTGTGTGTGTGTGTGTGTGTGTGTGTGTGTGTGTGTGTGTGTGTGTGTGTGATGTTCAGTTATCTAATTTGAATATATAATATATGTATCCATTATAATATTTCCAAAGGATACACAGACACACACATATGGTTAAATGACATAGCAAGAGTTTAAATCCTTGATTAATACTTAACCATGTTCCTAAGTTAACATAGGGCTAGGTGGGGCATTAAAATTAATTCCAATCAACTAAACTCAAGTTATTTTCATGGGATATTGGAGTGTGTGTGACCTTTTTATTCAAAAAATGTAGAACACAATATTATCCTTTGACCCATGTATAAAAGTACCCTTGATGATTCAATCATAAAAATGCTATCATCAAGATCTCTTACAATGCAAGTCCTTCATGCTCATTTATAAATTTTCATCAAGAGGTCTTCACATGTTTTAAAAAGAATTTGTATATTGATCCAATTCTTCCCTCATCCATCATAATCATATTACCTAAGGTTTATTTATACCTAAATCCTATTTAGGCATTCTTGATTAAAATAAAATGTTAATTACTATTTCAGCCTTGTGATTAATCTCAAGTTATCCAACATAAGATAAATGTTAGCCTACTTAGATATTCACTTATTCTTAATCCTTATCTTCCATTTCTATTTAGAACTGAATAGCTAAATTTATCAGTGTATCATAAATCCACATACATAACTTTATAATGAAAATACTTATGCACAACTCAACTTTATTGTTTTTAAGTAAAAATAGAAATTTTCAACTTACAAAGGTTACAAAGGGGACAAACTCGATCCATCAAGAGTCTAAATTTGACTCAAGAATACTACAATACCAGAATTGGATATTATCTAAAAGGCTTAAATAAAACATGTATAAAATCAGCTATATCATTCTTTCTAAGAAATGAGTATTTCCTTATCTCTAAAATCAAAATAGGTAGGTTTAAAAAACTTAATAAAAAAATTGATAATCCCCAAATAAATAACATCATGAACTACAATGTATCATTTCTTCTCCAAGGAAATAAGGTGTAAGGACCTAAGTCTGGTTCATTACCATTTAATGAACATAATCAATCTGATCCTATAACTCATGATACTCAAATCTCCTTAAATATTCAGTATAAGGGAACTAAAAAATATAATATCCATCGCCCAATATATTACATTTTATAAATTGAATTATGGATCCTATCAGCTACGTCAACAAGAAGCCATCACTTGAGCCTTGGGTAAAGTATCGAGGTCAAGTTAGATAATTTCCTTCTAACTAATATAGAACTCATAAGTAACTAAGAATATCATTCCATGGTAAGTCCCAATAATACTCAATATTAATGTTTTGATTTACAGTGGTTATCCCATAAACTCTAGAGGGGTGAAAATAAAGATTGAGTTAGAATTCATTCCCCTGAATATCAAACCTATTTTTTGATCAACATGCTACATCATACTTTCATTTCCACACTCGTGAGATGATTTGGTACCATGGACTACTCAACCACCCACATGACATTTGTACATAGTCCACAAGGTGAAATTGAGGATTCTATCTCACTATTCTATTATTTACAATTATGACTATCTCTACTAATTTAAATTAGTTTTGACAATCATGAAAGTATTTAAAATTTATCATTACTCAAAATGAATCAATCTGAAACAACATTGTGACATGATTTTCCACCATACCTCTCATAAAATAATTTCATTCTCCTAAGGAAGAAGAAGAACCAGACGTAGAACAAATAGAATACAAAAGGGTGAACTAAATAAAATAATGAGTCTAATATCTCAAACCACTTTTTCTTCTAAGAGCTCTTCTATGTATAATATTTCTTTTGTCAAAGAAGTCCTTTGTGATCATGTACTTATTGATTTTCTAAAACTATTCACAATAAATCCAATCTTATTTTCCATGTTGATATTTGACAATAATATTGATTGTAACTATGTATTCTTCTTATCACATCTACTTTTCTATAGGTTATCATGGTCAATTATCATTCCTTGGTGTAGGATTGATCCTTCCTTCCAATTTGTATGCACTTGCCTCTTCTTGTTTCTGTTTTCCATCTCATCATCATTTAATTCAATTATTGAACATCTATGTTTTGATCTATATTATGATCATATTGATTTTAAGCTGCTACCTTCCTTAGGCTACTTATAACCCACTTGATCAATTTGAAAATTGATAACTACCATGATTTTTATCATGCCTATTGACTTTAGTTTAAAATTACAATTATAATAATTACAATTTACATTGATGACTACAAATATCTTGGCTTCATTTTATTTTGTTTACATATAAATAAAATCCTCATAAATCAATAATAAAATATTGTTTTTATGTTACATAGGTACAAGGTGGTAACATGTGGCATCTAATGTGCCTTACAATTGGTTATACAAAAGGTGGACCTTATTATGAACCCATGGCCAGGATCTATGCTTATTACAACTATCCATTACTGAAGCTCCTTTTTATGTTGCGTTGACTTAGATAACACACTAATGGACTGATTTTAAACCCAACAAACTCATCTCGTTGTCGATATATAAACCTATGACCTATTGGAAACATGTGTTTCCTACACATACACCAAATTCATCATGATAACTCTATGTTATAAAGAGATATAAATTACAACACATTAGGAAATTGCTTATTTATTATAGCAATAATAAATAGCTCCTCTTTAGTGATCCATTATAATATTACAGAAGAACACACACACACACACACAAATTAATAATAAAAATCATGATTAAATGACATAACAAGAGGTCAAATCCTTAATTAATACTTAACCATGTTCTTATGCCAAGGTAATACTAGGAAGGGCATTAAAATTAATTACAACTAACTAAAATCAATTTATTTTCATGGGATATTGGAGCATCTATGTCCTTTTTATTATAAAACATGGGACAAAATATTACCCTTTGATCCATGTACAAAAGTACCCTTAATTATTTAATCATAAAAATTATTTCATCAAGATTTATTTCTATCGAAGTCTCTCATGTTCATTTACAAACTTTTATCAAGAAGTCTTCGTAAATTTTTTAAGTAATTTTTACATTGATCCAATTCTTCCCTCATCCATCTTGTGCCAGAATATTATATCAAACAAAGGTTAGATCGAAACATGCAATTACATTTAATTATCTGGGGAGAGAATATGAATCCCTTTAACTCGCTTGGGTTGGGACTACACTTACAAAGCACTAAAACTATATAAATTCCCAATTCCAATCATGAAAGATATATATCTATAACTCCTTAATAAATTACATGAGTTGACTAACTTACACACTATTTTTGTGACATTATCACTACCTGGGTCAAAGGAGAAATAGTTCACCATATTATTATTATGAAATTAGATAAGAACAAACTAAAACATTAATCCACGTCAACTGGCACACTTAATCAAATAGTTATAGTCTAAAAAGCATGAAAAGGAAGGAAATTGGCTAAAATAAGGACATAATTGATGAATGGTTGGTGTTAACCCTTTTATAAAATTTCTCTGTTTATGAAACAAATTTTGTGTTTTGTTTGTCTTATTTTTTGAACATGTTTTAATAACTGTGCAATATTTTAAAAATATGCAAAAATAAAATAAAATATTAGGTATTTATCTATCACCCTTCTTCATCAAATTTTGAATATTCAATTTTCTATTCAACATATATATATATATATATATATATATATATATATATATATATATATATAAACTGTATTTACTATATTATATAAATTTGTGTTGTACAATAATTTTAAGGTTTAATATATATTGTAAATATAATTATATGTGAAATGGATAAAACACCACCATTTACGATTAATACATACAACAGAGTTTATTTTTTAACAACTAATTTAATAATTATATAAATTTGAATTAGCTAATAATATATAGTACATAATATTTTTTTTATTTATATTACTCATTAGAATATATCCAATTTAAGACATTAGGTGTCACATTACTTTCCTCCCCAATTTTTTTTAAAAAAAGTTTTAAAGTTTTAGTTTCACGTTTCATGCATCAAACTAACTATTTATTTTATTCATAATAAATTTGAGAACCTTTTTGATTCTTGTCATTATAGTATATTGAAGTGTCCCTTTAGCCCTGACTCTATTTTTTTTTTTCCAAATTATCGATCTAGATGATGTGAAAAAACTGAGGTCTTTTTTCAATTCTTTTTTAACCACATATATTTGTCAACACACTAACGTTTCTAGTGGTTCCATGTTAAGTGTCATAATTTTTTAATTTTTTTTTTAAATAACATTTTGATCATAATTTTTTGTATTTATATTTATATATAATTTAAATAATAATTTTTTGTATTTATATTTATATATAATTCAAATAATATATTGGTTAATATTTAAATATAATAAAATGAATAATTTTAAAAATTATATTTTAATTATAAATTATTATGTTACTGATCATTAAATCACGAGTTCGAATCTTAATTGAATTTGTACAATGTTGAGTAGGGAACTAACATGGCGCTGGAGAGGCTACTCTGTTAGAGGTTACGGTGTTAAATGTAGCTTTTTGTACAGTACCTCATCACCATATTTGGTGGGACAGCAAAGAGATATTCAACTCATTTAGTGGTCGTGCAAAACCTACGTATCCAATTGGAAGTGGGTCGTGGCTTTTAACTTTACGGCGTGGGTCCAGTTATCATCCCAAAACGTCAAAAGTCGGTGTCCTCTTCACATCACCAGTTGGAAATTTTAAATAACGTCGTGATCAGCGCTTTCGAGCTATCATTGTTAGCAAATAGGAAGCTGCCAACTTTGTATTACCATTATAACACTTCTGCGGATATCAAACAAATCTTCTTCACTCGGAAATTCCAGGCCTGCGTGAGATCACAGCGCCGAAACCCGCCAATCTTCCTTTTTAAATTACAGACATACTCACATTTCAAAAGCCCTCGAATTACTTTTTATTTTTTAGTTTTTTAATATTCCAAAACAAATTCTTATAAACATGCCAATATTAACATTTAAATTATTTTAACAAATTCATCTACTAATTAAATATGACTTTTTAAACATATTAAATTATAATAAAATAATGTCTAATTAAAAATAATTAGAGAGAGTGAAGGGGCTCTTAGCAAGTATACTGTTGCAAGGGATTTTGTCTTAAGATTTTAACTACTTAAACGCAACCTCGTAGAGTTGTAGAGATGGTTATGAGAGTTGCTACGGTTCAAATGCTTCTCTTAAATTTAGATAGTCTTAATAGAGTTTTATAAAATGTGTCAGATCAGTTTTCTTTAATTAGAATATTTGATAAAATATAATTTGAATCAATAAAGATATAGGATTGTAAAACATTTAATAACACACAATTTAAATTAATCTTAATAATATTTAAAAATATTAATTTTTGAAATCATTTTTTTAAGTGCGTTATATTTCATGATTACAAAACGATGTTTAATATGTAAATTTATTTCATATGTGATTGTTAAATTCATTTATATGAAATAAATTATTTTCTCTGTTTTGAGTAAGGGATTGGTTTTGGATTTTTTTAGAAAGAAATAATATTTTAAAAAATATTTATTTATTAAAAAAATATTTGATGGGGAAACAAATGTATAGGTTGATTTTGTACCATTAAGTGAAAGACTATTTCCAATTTACGAGAATGATTTTTTTATGAAATAATATTGAGAGGCATTACATGATAATCCTCACAATCAAACAAATGTATAGGTCCACATTGTATCATTAAGTGGAAGACTATTTCTGATTGGCGAAAATGATTTTTCTATAATAAATTATGGAGGGTGTCATGTGATAATCCTCACAATTTAATTTTTGTACACACACACACACACACACATGTTCATTGTAGCTTGATTAACAAGGTTGAGTTTTACCAGTACTCACAAATTTTTAAGGTCTATGCTTTATATGAATCACAAAATTTATATTAAAAAGTATTAAATATTACAAAAATTGTGATTGGTTGTCCAACTAAAGTCAATGAAATTATAAATGTTGAATAAAATTATCAGACTAACAGAAACAATAATGTTTGCAAGAGAGTTTTCTTTAAAATTTTAATTTATTAATGTCAACTTCCTACAATTGTAGAGACGATTATGAGAGTTGTTAGAGTGTGAATTCTTCTCTTAAACATGGATAGTCTTAATAAAGTTTTAAGAAATGCACCCGATCGAATTTGTTTTATTAAAACAATTAGTAACATATAATTTCAATCAATCCAAACAACACATAAGGATATCAAATTTTAGAATACTTTATAATACATAACTTGAATCAATCTTAACCATATATAAAAATATAAAATTTTGGAACAATTTTTATGTGGATTATATCTCGCGATTGCAAAATGATGTTGTCCAATATTTTGATTTACTTCATAAGTGATTATTAAACCTTTTTATATAAGATAAATTCTTCTGTCTAATTTTAATGAAATATTGTGTTTGGATTTGTTTTGAAAGAAATAATATTTTGAAAAATATTTAATTATTATAAAAATAGAAATTCATGGGCGAATAAATGTATAGGTTGCTTTTGTATTATTAAGTGAAATATTGTTTTCAATTGACAAGAACAATTTTTTTTATAAAATAACATTGATAGGCGTTACATGATAATCCTCACAATCGAACAAATGTATAAATTAACTTTGTAACATTAAGTGGAAGACTAATTCTGATTGTCGAGAACAACTTTTCTATTAAATCTAAACTTTATTAATATTCATAAATTAATGAGATGCACACTTTTCACAAATCATAAAATTCATACTTAAAAATGTTAAATATAAAAAAATGGTTAAAAATGTTAAATTATACTATATTTTAGAAAAATGCAAGGGAGTTCTTAAAGTTTGTATGGAGTCCTTGGGTGCCAACTCCATTAGAATCATAAAACAAAAATATTGGCAACATGTAAAAGTCTTTAACTGATTTAAAAAAGAAAAGTTAAAAAAAAAATATATATTTGTAGCACCCTTCATGACTTTGAAAATTTGTAATACAACATATTTAAAATGTTTTTTCATGTCTATGGGTTTCCTAAATTAAGTGCAGAGGTAAAGTGGTGCAAGGAGGGGTGAAATGTTCATGAGTGCATAAAATTTATAAGATGATATTTTTTTTAAATTCATTTTAACAATTTAAGTTATTCTTTCTTAAAATTGCAATGGGGATTGGTGTGGATATCATGATAAATGAAAAAATGTGATGATCAAATAAAGGTAGAAGGTAATGCAAATTTTAAGGTAATGACCAATAAATGTAATTATGGTGGCCAACTAGGGTGTTGTTGAAGCATAATATTTGTGATATATTAACAATTAGTAGCAGACTTTGAATGGTGTATTAACAAGAACATAAATATAATGAAGTGAAAAATATCTCTATATAAGAATAACATTAATTTATACAAAATTGAAAAATGAATCTCAATTAATTATATAACAAATTGTAGATTTGAAACATATTTTCTTATTAAATAAATTTACAAAAAACATACAATTGTCAAATATTATTTGATAAACTCATGCATATGATATATATTTAATAACTAGTGAAAAAAATAATGTGAAATTTAAAAAGATATGAAATTGTAATTAAAAATATGTAAACATGAATTTCCCCTTTAAACTGGTTGATTAACATGAACTACTTAGACTTCTCTCAATTCCTTTGTTTATGTTTTAACGTCACTTTTTATAAACATTGAGATGTCAATTATAAAACAAAAACAATTTCTTCGGATCTTGAAATGTATCAGATTATTTTTACTAAGCCTTAACAGAAATACAGAAAGAAAAAAATAAAAAATAAAAAATAAAAAATAAAAAATAAAAACGAATCAAATAATATATAATCATAAATGTGACTTTTTGTACAGTACGCAATCACGAGATTTGCTGATAGCAACGAGATTTCCAACTCATTTAGTCGTCACGCATATTTCTGACTTCTGGTGTGGCGCCATGACCTCTACATCCTGAAACCTATTTTCGTCCCAAAAAAACGTCAAAGAGTTGGTGTCCCTTAGGTATCTTTTGTTGCGAATTTTATTTATTAATGGCAACGGCGCTTTGGAGGTATCATATCATTGTTGAAAAATACGATGCTACCAACCGTGTCTTCCAATTATAACACTCCGTGCGGAGAGAAATCGGCTCCTACAAACCCCACCTGCCTACTTAAAATTACTGAGATACTCACATTTCACAAACCACTCTTATTACTTTTTAATTTTTAAATCAAAGTCGTATGAATGTACGTAAAATCATATAAGATTGCATTGACTACTACACCTTGTGATTAAAAAACCATGGTGTCAATTAGCTCGATTTGCTTTCGATCAGTGTTAAACCCTTTTATATAAGATAAATTCTTCCCGACGTATTGATGGATTGCGGGGAGCAATTTTGGATTTTCACCGTCAAGTAGAAGACTATTTCCGATGGGCGAAAACGATTTTTTCATAAAATAGTATTCATGTGCGTCACGTGATCATCACTATCTCACAATCAATATTTGTATATATACATGCTTATCCTAGCCTGACCAAAAGAAGCAATGAAGTTTGCTGTTAGTCATCAGTGATCACATAAAAATCGGTAGATCTCCTTGCTGCTCTAAAGATTCTTCCCTCAACAGTGGGGCCTGGACTGCGGGGGAGGATATGTTTTTGAGATAATACATCACAATTCATGGTGAAGGTGGATGGCGATCTCTCCCAAAGAAAGCTGGTATGTTAATGCATTGATGCTCAACCATAAAAATTATAATACTCCGACTGCACACTGTCTAGTAAAAAAAAATATTTGTTTTTCAGGTCTGAAGCGGTGTGGGAAGAGTTGCAGATTACGGTGGTTGAACTATCTTCGTCCAGGCATTAAACGAGGAAACATTTCAATCGATGAAGAGGAGCTGATTATAAGATTGCATGGACTACTTGGCAATAGGTATGACCTCATTGCTTCTACCGAATATTTACTGCAATATTCAATGCTCCCACTTTGTATTTCCTAGGCAACATTCAATGTAAATTATTGAAAAGGCCGTTGCAATGACCGTTACATTTAATAGTATTATTGGAAATAGATATAAGTACGACTTTAATTGGTTTGTTGTATGCAGGTGATCACTGATCGCAGGTCAACTGCCGGGTCGAACCGATAATGAAATCAAGAATTATTGCAACACTCGCCTCAGTAAGAATCGCCGGGTCTGTAACATAAATACATTATAATTAATATTACAAGTGGATGTTACCCTGAAGGCTTAAACACAATATGTATAAAATCAGCTATCACATTCATTCTAACAAATGAATATTTTCTTATGCTTGAAAAGTAAAATAGGCAGGGTTCAATGAGTGCTAAGTAGACCATTCATTCTCATGAGAGATGGGTTCATGTGAACCACTACTCATGAAACATGGGTCAATGAGTTTGACTCAAAAAACTACACAGTTGAATCCTGATAGCAATATCATAATAATATACATTTAAAAAAAATCTAGAATGCAATTAGAATTTAGCAAAGAACACAAGGGAAGGGAAAGTCTAAATGAAAGAGAGGGCAATGATGAGGATGTTGATGCAAGTGCATCATCTATCTATTTTTTTAATTATTTTGTTGGAAGGAAAGAAATCATTTAATTTAATATGAAATAATGATTGTAGGATAGGACAAGAGTGTATATAATTAGTTTTATTGTTGTTAATGGTAAAATATAAGGTTTGATAAAAAGAGAGAACATGATGTATAATAAATTTGAGGGGGAATTTAAAGTTTTTATGAAGTCCTTGCGTATTCACTCCAACAGTATCATACAATTAAATTAAAAATATTAAAAACATAGAGTATAATAAAAAATATATATATTGAGGAAGCTTTCAAAGTTCTTACAGAGTCCTTGTGTATTCATTCTAATAGTATGTTATAATCAAAATTAAAAATATTATAAACATGTAAAAGTTTTTAGTGATTTTTAAAAATAAGATGATAAAATGAAAATATTTGTAGCATTTATTATGACTTCAAAATTTTGAAATTCAGCATATTCATATTTTTTTATATTGATGGGTGTCTTACAATAGGAGCAGAGGCAAGGTGGTGCAAGGTGGAGTGAAATGTTCCTAAATGCATAAACATTATTGGATGCAATTAATTTTTTAATCCATTTTACCATTATAAATTGTTTTTTATTTAAATTACATCAAGGAAAGACGTGGACATGATGATAAATGACCAAATATGATGATCATATAAAATTAGAAGGTAATATAAATTTTTATGTACTGATCAATAAGTGTTAGTTATAGTGGTTGATTGAGGTGTTGTTGAATCATAAAGTCTACAATATGCTATTAATTATTATAGATTTTAAATTTGATTTCAATGTGAATATTTTAAATAAAATTTAAATTTAAATTTGAATTCCATTTAATCAACAAGAGAATTATAATATTACCAAAGTGTTTGACAATATAGGTGAAAACTATTTGACAAAATACATGAATGAATGGAAAAATTGAAACCTAACAAAAATTACTTTAACGAATTTAAAAAATACTTCAAAGATTTTTTTTTTAATAAAAAATTTGAACAATACAAAATACATGTGAATCATCAAGGTAAAATTTCTATTTAAAATAATTAAAATATATAGAAAAAATGGTGTTCTTTGTAAAGCTTTAAGGGAATTTTAAATAAATGTTAAGAAAAAAGATATGGTTTTACAGATTGAAATTTATATGATTTTAAGGAATTGCATTGGCAATGAAACCCCTTGGCAGGTTATTAAATTTCATCTTTTTTTTTTTGATATTTGAACAACCCCTAATCTCCATTTAAAAAATAGCATTCAACGAAAATCAAGCATTGAACTAAACTAGTATGGTAAGGAAAGAAAAAGAATGAATGAGCACGGGGAAACAACAGGGTGATGTCGAGGATTTCGATATTTAGGAATCATTTATCAATTTTTGTTCAACTATATTGTTATATTATTCTTAATTCTTAACATTTCAGTTTTGTGTGTGTTTTTTTTTAATATTTTTTAATTTCTATTTTAAGGAGTTTCATAATGCATACAAAAGGAGTGAAAATAAACATTTACTTTTTTTAAAAGGAAAGAAACCATTTAATTCAGTTGGAATTGAGTGTTTTGGGTATGCCAAAAGTGTATAATATTATTATTTTTGTGATATTGAAGTTAAATTTTAGGTTTTGAGAAAAAGAAATAAGATGGATTATAATAAATTGAAGATATTTTAAAGTATAAAAAGAAAAAAAAAACAATTAATAAAAGAATTTATGATGTGTTCAATAATGTGTGATATAATATATTAGAATAACTTTTTACATTGATGGACATAAGTATCTTAAAATTAATGGATGCAAGTGATTTTTTCATTTATTTAATTATCATAAAGTATTTTTTTTTAACTTAAATTCAAAAAAAGAATTAAAATAATAAATAAGAAAAAATAATGATATAATAAAAATAAAAAGATTATAAATTTTTAAGTGTTGATTAAGAAATAAACTAAAATGACATCCTTAAAAAATATTGAAAAATAATAATTATAAAATGATAATAATTAATAATAAATTTAAAATATAATTAACATAATTTTTTAAAGAAAAATGATTTCATGAAATATAATAATTATAAAATATGTAAAAAAATAATTTTAAATATATACTCTCAAACATTTTGGCCATACATAATATTTTAAAACATATAAAATCACAAAAACTATTTTAAACATGCATGTAAAATATCTAATCATACATATAGAAGGCACATGAATGTACACAAACTATTTGACTAAAACACCTAAATGAAATTCAAATCTTTCAATTGATATGTAGACTGTTTTTAAAAAATTCTTGTTAAAATTTAAATGTGATGTCATACAAAAGGAATAAAGACAAAACAATAGTTTTAGAAAATGCATCAAATAATTCTTGATTGAAATTTCATTTAAATATGACAACATATAAAAGTAACATAAATTGTTCAATAGTTTTAGGAAATGCTTCCAATAAAATATTGGAAAGAAAGATTTCAAGGAAAGTTATCACAATGTTAAAAACAACATTCAAGCATATTTTCATCGGGATAAAATTTAGTTTGATCCCAGAGAAATTCAAATAGATGTGATTTCATTGTTTACAATTATTGTAAACAATAGGGACAAATTTTTATAAGTATTAATTTAAAATATAGAATGATATAGAAAGTACTTGAATTTTTTGATAAAATGTTTAAACAAAATTTATGGGAATGTGAAATTATATAATATACATAAAAATTATTTTAAAAAATATTTAATTGAAATTTATGAGAAATATGAGATCAAATGAAAGGCAAGTCAATTGATTATCAATTTGAAAAAAAGATTCAAAAGAATTTATGTTAAAAAATATTTTTAAAAGATGATTTCAAATTATATAATTTAACGAAATATTTCGAACATGCCCTAACCATAATAAATTGTAGTTAACAAAAATTATAAGACATAACACTTTATGGAATGTAATGATTATAAAACATAGACAAATAAAGTTTTTGAAGTACATTTTCAAAAAAATTGGCCTAACAAAATATTGGTGAACATAAAATAGGTGTGCAAACTATTTTAGTCATGAATACAAATTTTGGAATCATTGGAAAAGAAAGTTAAGTGTTTGAAAACATGTCTCATTAAAATTTATGGAAAAATGAATTCATAAAATAGATAAGTGATTATTTTACATGCTTAATTGAAATTGATGGGAAATGTGAGATCATACAAAAGGTACATCAAATATTTACTGGTTTAAGGAAAAGCCTCAAAATTATTTATACAAAAATTGGTTTGAAACGATGTTTTCAAGCTATTGGATATAATGAAGAACTATCGAACATACACTGATGATGAAAAAATATAGTTGACAAATTTATGTAAAAAAGTGGAATCAAACAAAACGAAAGTGATTGGTGTTAATGGACTATCTTAAATAAAATGATATTTTTGACAAAGATTTGAGAATTAAAAAAGAAATATTACAATATATTTTTAATTAGTTTAAATTTTATCATAAATAACTCAAAATATATTAAACAATTCTAATTTAAACTAATAAATGATAAGTATACATGTACACCAAAGAAAAAAGAACTTTACAATAATAAATACATAGAAACTATTTTTAGATGTCCATAATAAATCACCAAACATAATTGAAAACATACTCTTTCATACCATTATTAAGATGGTATATAACTTTATCTATTTTATTTAATACATATTTCTTAATATTTGTAATTTCATTTGTTTTTTACATATTATATTTTTATAAAAAAACTATAAACAAACATTATAATTTTAAATAAAATAATATAAATATTTAAACAATACATATTTCTTTTAAATAATAATTAAAAACCTTCTTTTAAAGCATTTTGAATATTCAACTAAAATTTAAACCTGAATGGGTCGTACTAACCACAAATTCCGCATAATATCGTCCCATTCACATTTTAATACAATGCAAATGATATTCTGTTCAGCATAAATATGAAGCCCAAATGGAATTACACAGCATTCGACATTTATTACATATAAAATTACTTGTAGATGGAGAGGAAAAACAAAAGATGAAGTTAATTTGAACCGTGGAGAAGGCATGTAGTGGAGCAAATGGGGGAATTTTATTTAGGAAGGACAGCAGCGCTTTCTAGGTATCATATCATTGTTAACAAATACGAAGCGGCCAACTGTGTATTAAAATTAGGTTGGCTTTATACCATTAACAGCAATTCTATTTCCGACTTGCGAAAACGATTTTTCTATAATATAATATTAATCTGCGTCAACAGCGGGGAGGATATGATTTGTCATCAGTGATCTCATCAAAATAGACTGATTCTTTCCTCATCTGCGGGGGAGGATATGATTTTGAGAGAATACATCACAATACATGGCGATGGTGGGTGGCGATCTCTCCCCAAAAAATTATAATACTCACCCATCAGAAATTATAATACTCCGACTGCACTACTCTCATCTCAGCAAGAACGGTCTGCCCGAGAAGGAAACGCCTCCAAAATCTCCAAAACCCCCCACGAAAGCGAAATCCGTTGTTCCTCGTAGTGATCCTGTGATCAGATTTATTTTTGTGAAGGGCCGCAAGAAATATTTGGGAAGTGGTAACTCAATATTTTATGTGTCAGATATTTAAAAGAATTTATATTCGAGTAGATGAATATAAGTAATTATAGGTTTATTTTTAAAATATGGACAAAAATATCTATATTTTATGCAATTTAATAATTTTATATAATACCTTCAAACATATAATAATAAAAAATCATCAATACTTATTACTGACGGAAACTAAATAAACTGTGAAGACCTTTAAATTGAGATCAGAGTTAATAATGAAAGTAGATAATTCTCACTGAATAGACAGAAATTGGGATCTCCGTCTATTGAAGTCAATGGTCAATATTCTCTCTTTTGTATGCCCAATTTAGTCGACTCTCAATTCCCGCATCTGACCATTATGCGTAGAATGAATTGAATGACTGCGAGAGTTTATCATATTTGAATCCCCTACGTTCTCCACTCTTTGTTCTGCTACCCTGTACACGCGATTTTCCTGAAGATTTCAGAGTTCAATACTTAGAGACAAAACCCAATAATTTCTTCGAACAAAAGTCTTTTCTCCACAATAATATGGAACACGGTTAGAGTTTTACAATTACTGTTGATCAAGGAATGGAGGGAATCTACACTAGTAGGCAGCAAGACGATTGGGCAGAATTTGACTTAAATCTGGGAGGGTATGACATTTGTCCACGCAGCACCGGTAAAGGGGTGCAACCTAAAAGGTAAGAGATGTCCAAGGGTTTGTTCATGTCATATTACGCATTTTATTCAAGGTTCATCATCATCATCATCATCATCAATACTTATTACTAACGGAAACTAAATAAACTGTGAAGACCTTTAAATTGAGATCAGAGTTAATAATGAAAGTAGATAATTCTGACTAAATAGATAGAAATTGGGATCTCCATCTATTGAAGTCAATGGTCAATATTCTCTCTTTTGTATGCCCAATTTAGCCGACTCTCAATTCCCGCATCTGACCATTGTGCGCATAATGAATTGAATGACTGCGAGAGTTTATCATATTTGAATCCCCTACCTTCTCCACACTTTGTTCTGCTACCCTGTACATGCGATTTTCCTGAAGATTTCAGAGTTCAATACTTAGAGACAAAACCCAATAATTTCTTCGAACAAAAGTCTTTTCTCCACAATAATATGGAACACACTTAGAGTTTTACAGTTACTGTTGATCAAGGGATGGAGGGAATCTACACTAGTAGGCAGCAAGACGATTGGGCAGAATTTGACTTAAATCTGCGAGGGTATGACACTCATCCACTCAACACTGGTAAAGGGGTGCAACCTAAAAGCTAAGAGATGTCCAAAGATTTATTCATGTCGTATTATGCATTTTATTCAGGGTTCTTCATCATCATCATCATCATCATCATCAGCATCATCATGTCAAATAACGTTTTAGTTATGGCTTATAAAATATTTTATAATTTATAAAATTATTTTATACTTTTAATATATAAAAAATACCTTAATGTATTTAAAATATGAGACGTGTACTTTACCCTCTACAAGATGTTGTAATTAAACTAGAATCAAACAAAAAATCTAAAACTAAAACTAAGATGTTACGACTAGACACGTGGTTAACAAGTCACAAGATTGAATTGCTTTACAACATGAATGTGCAAGTGCACAAAATTGCTGACACTTGGTACAGAGAAGGCATGTCAAGTTTGTACTTTACAATTTTTACAAAAAGTTGTACCACATTGCAACGACAATGAGTGACACACTTGGTTGACTGTGCAAACACGCGACTAATCAGTGGATTATGAGATCATGCCAAGTGGCAGTAGGAGCCAAAATTGACTAACTTTATTAAAAGAACTATAAAAAAGTGCTAAAAACTGCTCTGCAATGCAACAACGACGTGTGGCCGGGTCAAATTAACTGCATGAACATGGCACAAAGCAAATAATGAGGTGGCTAAGCTGCGAATAAGTGACAAATGGTAGGTTGTCCGCAAGTTGGAGATCGAAATTAAAAATGGCTAAGTCAAAAAACTGACCAAAGGAACACAAGGCCAAACCTGATGCCACTTATGGCCAAGCACTACCAAAAAATCTTTAAGAACTAAATCAAGCTGGCTTCCACGCCAAGTAGTTCAGAAGAAAAACATGGCCAAGGTCCAAGCCATGTCATTACACTAACACAGGTATATGCAAAAAAGTAAGAAAAAACGTGCCAAAGTCATTGCAATATGATTAAACCAAAAACACAACCTGATTGAGTCGTTAAATCTGAACTACAAAGGGACTACCCGAGATCAACAAACATTAGCCACTTAATCAACTAAATAGATACAATTATTGCCCAAGAGGTTACCCTTTTCTCCTTTTGCTTTAGAATCTCAAATGTGGCATAGCCTGATGTTAAAGGGTCTAACTCTTTCAGTGCATCCACCCACGTTCTACCAGCCAGAAGCTTAAGAGCAATGACCTTAAATCATTTTCCAAGCCTCATCATGATAATGGGAAACAACCATATCTTTGTGTCATTATCCTTTACATGACCAGAATTCATAGCATTAGAAGTATTTTGAGCTTTGCCTATTAGTCTACTCGTTTATGAGGAAGCCAAGCAAGTTGGAGGGATCTAACTTAGATTTTAATTCATTCTTATTTATCCCTATGATAATTGTAAATTACATGGATCTAGATATATAACAACATATATTCAAGCCTTCCTCTCTTGATAGTGAGAAACACTTTGGTTTCTTCTAGAGCTATTGCTAAGAATAATAATAAAAAATTAGGGAATCTCAATCCTTATGTTGATTAATTCAAGTTAATATCAACCCTTAAGTTGATTCCCGAGCTTAGAATTCAATATGGTGAATACACTAAGTATCTTTACAACTAAGGAAGCATATCTCTCTAAATTTTGGATTGTGCTTGTCATCAAGGCAATAATCCTTTATTAAATTTACTCTGTTCTAGTCCCTATTAAAAAGGCATTTCAATCTATTGTAGGCAATTGTTTTGAATCTTAAGCTCAAACATTTCCTAAGTCGAGTTAATGAAACATGCATTATTCCTTACCATATAATATTACTTAATTCATGTTCGACATATATCACATCAATCAACTATCATAATCGTGTTACCAAAAGATTATTTATACCTAAATCCTATTTAAGCATTCTATATTAAAATCATATGTTCATTACTATTTCAACCTTGTGATTAATTTTAAGTTATCCAACATAAAATAGATGTTACCCTGCTTAGATATTCACTTATTTTTAAACCTTATATTCCATTACTATTTAGAAATGAATAGCTGAATTTATTGTAGTGTATCACAAATCCACATACGTAAGTCTATAATGAAAATACTTATGCGCAACTCAACTTTACTATTTTTAAGTCAAAATGGTTCATTTGCAACATACAAAGCTTACATAGAGGACAAACTGAATCCATCAAGAGTCTAAATTTGAGTCGAGAATCCTACAATATCACAATTGGATATCATCATGAAGGCTTAAATAAAACATGTGTAAAATCAGCTATCGCATTCTTTTTAAGAAATGAGAATTTTCTTATGCTAGAAAATCAAAATAGGTAGGATTAAAAACCTTACTAAAAAAAGCTGAATAATGAACTACAATGCATCATTTCTTTTCCAAGGAAATAAGGTGCAAGGAACTAAGTCGCGTTCCTTAATATTTAATGAACATAATCAATCTGATCCTATATCTCATGATACACAAATCTCCTTAAATATTCAGAATAAGGGGACTGAAAAATATAATATCCATCCTCTAATCTATTAGATCTTATAAATTGAATTCTAGGTCCTATCAGCTCCATCGACAAGAAGCCATCGCCTGATTTTGGGTAAAGTATCGAGGTCAGGTTAGATAATTTCCTTCCAAGGATTATAGAACTCATAAGTAGCCAAGAATACCATTCCATGGTAAGTCCCAACAATACTCAATATCAATGTTTTGATTTATAGTCATTATCTCATAAATTTAAGGGGAATGAAAAGAAAGATTGAGTTAGAATGCAATCACTTGAATATCAAAGCTATTTGTTGATCAACATGTTATGATATCATTGTCACATTCGTGAGATGATTTGGTGCCACGGTCCACTCGACCACCCACATGATGTTTTCACATAGTCTATAGGGTGAAATTGAGGATTTCATCTCACTATTCTATTATTTACAGTTGTGACTATCTTTACTAATACAAATTAGTTATGTCGATCACCAAAGTATTAAAAATTTCTCCTTACTCAAAATGAATCAATTTGAACCAACTTTGTGACATGATTATCCAACTTACCTCTCATAAAATAATTTTCATTCTCCCTAGGAAGAAGAACTACCAAAAGCAGAACAAATAAAGTACAAAAGGGTGAACCACATAAAATAATGAGTCTAACATCTCTAACCTCTTTTTCTTCAAAGCTTTATATATATATATATAATTTTTGTCAGTGAAGTTCTTTGTGATCATTTACTTCTTGATTTTTCTTCAACCATTCACAATAAATCCAATCTTATTTTCCATGTTGATAGTTTACAATAATATTGCTTGTAACTATTTCTTCTGATTACATCTACTTTTCTAAAGGTTGTCACTTTCAGTTGTCAGTCCTTGGTGTAGGCTTGATCATTCCTTGCAATTTGTATGTAGTTTCCTTTTCTTGTATCTGTTTTCCATCTCATCATCATTTAACTCTTCTTCAATCCATTTTCCATCTTGTCATCATTTGATTCAGTTATTAAACATCTATGTTTTGATAGCTATTATGATCATATTGATTTCAAGATGCTACCTTCCTTAGGATACTTATAAACCACTTGCTCAATTTGAAAATTGGCAACTACCATGATTTTTATCATGGTTGTTGACTTTAGTTTAAAATTACAATTATAATAATTAAAATTTACATTGACAACTACAAATATCTTGACTTCCTTTTATTTTGTTTACATATGAATAAAATTCTTATAAACCAAAAATAACATATTGTGTTTATGTTACACAGGCATAAGGAGGTAATACGTGGCATCCAATGTGCCTTATAATTGGCTATATAAAATGTGTACTTTATTATGAATCCATGGTTAGGATCTATGCTTGATACAATTGTTTATTGTTGAAGCCTCTGTTTGTGTTGCATTGACTTAGATAACACACTAATGGATTAATTTTAAACTAAAAAAACTCATAGCAATGTAGATATATAAACCTATGACCTTTTGTAAACACACAGAGAGAGAGAGAGAGAGAGAGAGAGAGAGAGAGAGAGAGAGAGAGAGAGAGAGAGAGAGAGAGAGAGAGAGAGAGAGAGAGAGAGAGAGAGAGAGGAGAGAGAGAGAGAGAGAGAGAGAGAGAGGTCAAATCCTTGATTAATACTTAACCATTGTGTGTGTGTGTGTGTGTGTGTGTGCTAGGAGGGTCATTAAAATTAATTACAACCAACCTAAAGTCAATTTATTTTCATGGGAGATTGGAGTGTCTTTGTCCTTTTTATTCCAAAATGTTAGAAAAAATATTATCCTTTGACCCTTGTACAAAAGTAGCCTTAATTATTCAATCATAAAAATTCTATCATAAAGATCTCTCACTATCCAAGTATTTCATGCTCATTTACAATGTTTTATGAAGAGGTCTTCCCATTTATTATAAGGAATTTGTACATTGATCCAATTTTTCCATCATTCATCTTGTGCCAAAATATTGTATTGAAAAAAGGTTAGAGCAAAGCATGCAATTGCATTTAATTATCTAGAGAGAGGAATATGAATTCCTTTATCTCACTTGGGTTGAGACTACACTTACATAGCAATAAAACTATATACATCCCCAATTCCAAGCCTGAAACACATATATCTATAACTCCTCAATAGATTGCATGAGCTGACTAAATTACACACTCTATTCTTGTGACATTATTGCTACCTAGGTCAAAGGAGAAGAGGATAAATAGTTCACCATATTTGTCTTATGAAATTAGATAAAAACAAACTAAAACATTAATCCATGTCAGTCGACACACCTAATCATAAATTTATAGTCCCAAAAACATGAAAAGAATGGAAATTGGCTAAAATAGGGACATAATTGATGAATGAATGATAATAACCCTTTTATAAAATTTCTCTATTTATGAAACAAATTTTGTATTTTGTTTTTTTTATTTTTTTGGACATGTTTTAATAGGTATGCAATATTTTAAAAGTGTGCAAATAAATAAAATATTAGGTGTTTATCTATCACACTTCTTCGGCAACTTTCAAATATTTAATTTTTCATTTTAACACATTACATATCTGTATACATGATTGTAATTACTATATTTATATAAATTTGTGTTATGTGATAATTTTAATATATTATACATATTGCAAACACAATTATATGCAAAATAAATAAAACACCACCATTTACGATCAATACATACACCACACTTTATTCCTTAACAACTAATTTAGAAATTATATAATTTTAAATCAAAAAATAATACATATTACTTAATATTTTTTTAATTATATTAACTCATTAAAATATGTCCAATTTAAAGCATTAAGTGTCATCATACTTTCCTCCCCAATTAAAAAGATACAAGTTTTAAAGTTTTAATTTCAAATTTCAAGCATCAATCTATTTATTAATTTTATTGATAATGAATTCGAGAATTGTTTTCAGTCTTGTCATTATAATTCATTGAAGTGTCCTTTATAAACCTAACTTTTATTTTTTTTCAAATTATTGATGTAGAAGATATGAAAAAATTGAAGTCTTTTTTCATTTTTTTTTAACCATATAAATTTGTCTATACACTAGTGTTTTTAGTGGTCTTATGTTCAGTATCATATTTTTCATAATTTTTTTCTAAAATGACATTTTGATCCTAATTTTTTGTATTTATATTTATATATAATTTAAATAATGTGTTTTTTTTTAAATTTTTATATTTAAATAGAAATTTTTTCAGTCTTGTCATTATAATCCATTGAAATGTCCTTTATAAACCAAACTTTTATTTTTTTAAATCTACATAATGTGAAAAAATAGGTCTTTCTTCATTTTTGTTCAACCATATATCTATCTATACAATAGTGTTTATAGTGGTCCCATTTTCAGCATTATAATTTTCATATTTTTTTTCTAAAATGACATCTTGATCATAATGTTTTGTATTTGTATTTATATTTATATATAATTTAAGTAATATGTTTTTCTATTTAAATTTATATATAATTTAAATAATGTATTGATGAGCATTTACATATAATAAAATGAGTAGTTATAAAGGTTAATTTTTAATCATTAGTCATTGTATTGTTGATCATTATGTTACGGATTTGAATCTTGATTGAATTTATAAAGCGTTGGATAAGGCACTAACATAATGTTAAAGAAATTACTCTATTAGACTCGATTTACAACTACATAGCTAAAATATACCATATTGCTAAATCCAATACAATAATAATACCATTCGAAATTAAAACAAAATACCCATATATATATATAACTAACAACTAAATCTCTCATAATCTCCTAGGAAACTATACCGGCACTATAAACATTGATTGGTAGAGAGCAGTGATATATCTTTTTAAACTTTTCACCCTCTAGTTTTTTTTGTTAGTAGAGAGCTGGTATAGTGAATGACACCAAATGTAACTTTTTGTACGGTACGTCATCACGATATTAGGTGGACAGCAATGAGATATTTAACTCGTTTAGTGGTCGTGCAAAACCTGACCAGATAGAAAGCATACGTATCCAATTGGAAGTGGGTCGTCGCTTTTAACTTTATGGCGCAAAAGTCGTTGTCCTCTTGATATCATTATTGGGAAAACTAATTTTTTTTAAATGAAATATGTGCATATCATTAGTTGGAAATTTTAATTAACGTTGTCATCAGCACTTTAGAGGTATCATTGTTGGTAAATAGGAAGCTGCCAACTGTGTATTCCACATTATAACATTTCGTGCGGACTGAAGTTGGCTCTTACACCTATGGACCGGAAAATCAAACGAATCTTCTTCACTCGGAAATTCCAGGTCTACCTGAGATCACATCGCCGAAATATGTTGCCTGGCAATCTTCTTTCTTAAATTAGATAGATACATTTTAGAAACCTCTCAACTAGTATATATATTTTAGATAAATTTATCTAAAATATATAGATAATATTATTTTCTATAAGTAGTCACAATTTAATATAAAATATTAATATATTTAATATAAATTTATTTAAGATATATATATTAATTATATTTTATTGTATCATTTTTAAATGTCAAATATTTATTATCTTAAAGTTTAAGTTATTATAATTTTAATTCTGTTAATTATATTCTATTATATCATTTTTAATGTCAAATATTTGTCATCTTAAAATTTAAATTACTATAATTTAAATTATTATTAATTTTATATTATCATTTCATTTTTTAATTAAATATTTGTAATTTTAAATATTTTATTTGTTTTTATAATATCTAATTTATATGAATTAAATAATTACAAACATAAATAAAAAATAAATTATTTTATTTTAAAGTAAATAAAATTACCACAATAAAAAATATAAAATAAATAAATAATTTCTTTTATTTTAAAGTAAATAAAATTATCACAATAATAAATATAATTCACATATCGTGTATATTCTAAGATGGCAAACAAATAAAGTATAAGTAAATAAAATAATTACAATAACAAATATAAAATAAATAATTTTTTTTTAAATTTTAAAGTAAATAAAATTACCATAATAATAAATATAATTCACTTATCATATATTCTATCATGGTAAATAAATAAATTATTTTATTTAAAGTAAAAATAATCATCACAATATTAAATATAAAATAAATAAATAAAATCTTTACATTTTTTATTTTAAAATAAATAAAATTACTACAATAATAAAAAAAATTCACCTATCATATTTTAAATTTTAATTATAGCAATTAAAATAGAAACAAGTAGATTTTGCACAACGATAACAACTAAAATATATATGATTCTTGTATACATACTAAAAATGCTTGAAATTTGAATTGAAAAATCACAATTTTTTTGACTCTTTCTGTTGTGCTCTGCGCTGTGTTACGCTCTGATATGTAATATATTAATTTTTAAAATGGTAACTTGGTTCATATTCCCCAAAAAATCAATGTCTAATTAATTATTAATTACAGTCTTCCATACCTTCCCATTACACCCTTTCACCAACCCCCTCTGGGATGCCACTATAGAGAACCCCTATCGGTATAATTACTTTTCAATTTTTAATTGTTTAATATTCTAAAACAAATTCTTATAAATATGCCAATATTAATATTTAATTTATTTTAAAAAATTCTTCTACTCATTAAATATGCATTTTAAGCATTTTAAATTACAATAAATTAATATCCATTTAAAATTAATTAGATAGAGTGATGGTGCTCTTAGTATGTAAATTATTGCAAAGGGTTTTGCCTTAAGATGTTAGAGTTGTATAGACAGTTATGAGAGTTACCAAGGTACAAATGCTTCTTTTAAACTTGGATCCTCTTAATTGAGTTCATAGAAATGTGTCAGATTAGTTTTCTTTTTATTAGAACACTTAATGCCATATAATTTGATTCAAACCTTAATAATATATAAAACTAGAAGTTGGCCCAAAGGTCCACGTAATGCCATAAGGGATTGTTTAATAGGATATGGTTTGGTGAGACAAACTAGTGTACATAGTGCAAAAGACTAATATTGAATCACATTTAAAAGTTGAGGATGCAATTCATATAAAACCAATGGAATTCAAGCACTCCACAAAAGAAATAAATTTTGAGTTTTTTAAGGCTTTTTCCTCCTTCTCCACTGATAGAAGAAGTTCAATTCTCATCCTCCCCTTCCTCGTCCCCATCCATATAATGGTCCCTTGAAGACCTGATTGTCATGTAATCCTCATGGTTGTTACTCAAACCCTTTCCACTCTTTGGGAGGCAACATGAAGTTCAGCACATCATTATCCACAACCAGATCCTTTTTTGCATGATGATAGCTAAGTGTATTAAACATTAAAATGGTTAATTAGATGAAACAATGAAAAAAAACCTCACAACAAGCACATTGGTGATTATATTTTTCCTTTTCTTAATTGTTACAACTATCTTGTCATGAATCCATGACCATATCTACAGCTGGTTCTCATCAATTTGGGTTACCCTCTCACTATCATGATTTTGGGTGACCTGATAATAAAGCTCATGTTCAATCCATTACTTTAAGGGAAGAAGAATAAATGGAATGTTATGGTTTCAAGATATGCACCAAATGGTTTTATTGACTAGGATTTATGGATTTTGAATGAAATGTGTTGAGCATATGTAATATCTCTAAGTGCCAAGGTTAGAACATCTTGGGCCTTCAGGTCTCATGGGGTTCGAGGATAATTGCTTGGTCCCCCGCATGCTCAAGTTACTATTGATTGAAAAACATGTGACACCTATGCATCTGATCTATATTTGAGACTTAGACCATCGTGGTCATCAATGTCTCTATAGAGGTGAGCCTGTCTGAGACACCTGACACCTACCAAAAACTACATTATGTGTAAGACTAGGCAAATCAATAGGTGTTTTGTGAGTAACTCAATAGATGTTTATTATGTGTCATTTTGACATTAGCATATTTTTGTGAGGCCATTACGATCCTCAATACAAATATGTATGGTTCACCTTTCTTTTTTTCTATAGTCCTGATATTTTTTTCTTAAGTTTATTTTCTCTTTGTGTGTGTGTGTGTGTGTGGGCGTGCACGCGTGCGTGTGTGCGTGCATGTGTGTGTGTTTAATGTTTAGGATATTTTGGGTAAGTGTTTCCTTTTCAATTTTTGGAGTAAATTCTCCTTGTAAGTGTATGATGTGGCAATCCCCTAATGCTTGAGAATTAGACCTGTCAACCCTCCCTTCTACCTGAGATTGATCATCAATTGACCACCTTTTCTCCCAACTGGTGACTCATCAGCCATGACATTCACAATGCATCACAAATGATGCCCCCTTATGCACCCACGTGGCATGCACTTTAAAAAAGATTCAATACTCACTTCAACCACAATAAAATTAACAAGATAAACTCCATGACCTTAATGTATTTCCCTCACATTATCATCATTATAGAATGTGCATGATATGATCCCTTAGGTGTATGATATTGCGTGAAATATGCTATAATTTCCCTTCATCATCATCACCTTGCTCACTTTAAAATATTTCACCACTTGTAATTTTTGTATGGCCTTGTTGTAATTTCTCTAGGTGTCAACATG
>JARHVA010004533.1:1332500-1395000 GCA_037957365.1 Torreya grandis | reverse complement strand
CCACCAAAGCAGATGAAACAGTGGGCCGAGTGGAAAGAGCAAGCATGGAGGATTCACGAGTAGGATCTTGATAAAAAATGAAGGGGTCTTTGATGTCGAACGCCGATGATAGCTCGGGGAGCTCGACCTGTTATAAAGCAGGTCGAGACAAATGTCTATTCGTTGTATTTTTACACAGTCAAGGCCGAGTATTTCAATGTCAAGATCTGCAGAATGTGTTTGTAGGAAGCATTTTTTCCAATCACCTTACTAAAAAGGGGTCTTTGCTTAGTGATACGTACAAAACTCGTAGGGGTAATGCCGAATTTGCCAATGATCCCCCGATGTACAGGTTTAGCTCTAGGGGAACGGCTTGGGGCGTTGCATGGAGGTGGATCTCGTGCCGGCCATGAAAATTATTGTTGAAAACTGTTAAGCATATTTGTTTATTTTGGTCTCATGTGAGATGAATACAAGAGGCTGTCGTCCCAATAGAGACGCCACTGGCATAAATATAAGATTTTAGAACACTCGATAACACGTACTTTAAATTTATCTTAACAATATATAAAAATATTAAATTTTGGAACCGTGCGTTCAATTAAATGAGTATAGCAAGGAACACAAGGGAAGGAGAAAGCATAGGGAAGGAGACGACGATGATATGGATGCTAATGCATATGCATCGTCCATACAATTGTGCTTTACTATTTTGTTTTAAAGAAAGAAATGATTTAGTTCAGTATGAAATGATTATTGTGAAGTAGGTCAGGAGTGCATGCTATTATTCTCATTATTAATACTGTTAGAATTTTGGGTCTAAGGAAAAGAGAGAACATCGATTGTATATATTTTTTCAATTTCGAAAAAAAACAAGGGAGTTCTTAAGGTTTTTAGGGAGTCCTTGGGTGTTCACTATAATATAATCTTAAAATAAAAATTAAATATATTCACATGTAAAAGTTTTAACTGATTTAAAAAAGAAAAGATAAAAAATAAAATATTTGTAGCACCCATCATGACTTCAAAAATTTGCAATACAACATATTTAGAATGTTTTTTCATGTTTATGGGTTTCCTACAATAGATGCAGAGGCATGGTGTAAGGAAGGGTGAAATATTCATTAATGGATAAAATTTATTAGATGATATTAAGTTTTTCATCCATTGTACTAGTATAAGTTAGTTTTCATTGGGGAGTGCTGTGGACATCGTGATAAATAACAAAATGTGATGATTAGATAAAGTTCGAGTGCTGTGGACATCATGATAAATCACAAAATGTAATGATTTGATAAAGTTAGAAAGTAATGCAAATTTTAAGGTGATGATCAATAAGTGTAGTTTATGGTGGCCAATTAGGGTGTTGTTGAAGCATAATGTTTGTGATATGTTAGCAATTAGTACTAGACTTTAAATTTGACTTTAATGTTAGTATTGTAGATCAAATTCAAATTTGAATTAAATTTATATTTAATCATTATTGAGAATTTGAATATCATCATAGTGTTTGACAATAGTCATGCAAATTATTTGACAAAATGTCTAAATGTAATGTATACAAAAATAAAACTTGACAAAAGCTACATTAAATAGTTTATAAAATGACTCAAATAATTTTTTTATAAGAAGATTGAATTATAAAAAGATGTTTGAATCATCATGTTAACATTTCTCTTAGGAATTATAAAAAAAAATACACAAAATGGTTTTATTTATGAATCTATTATTGTATTCACACAAATATTAGGAAGATATATGGTTTTATGGATTAAAACTATTATAGTATTTTAATAAAACTAAATGCCAATAAAATCCCTTAGTAAGTTATAATCTTTTTACTTTTAGTACTTGAACAAGCCCTAATCTCTGTACAAAGAAAAACATTAGCAAATAATCAGGAATTGAATTAAACTAGTATAACAAAGAAACCAAGGGAAAAAATGAGATTGCGAAACAAGACAATGGCGATGAGGACTTTGATGCCTACCAATCATTTATCAATTTTTTAAAAAAGTATACTTTGATATTATTAATAATTCTTAGCATATAATTTTCATTATAGCTTTTTTTCTCATTTTTTACTTCTATTTTAAGGGTTTTATAGGCATAAATAAGGATTGAAAAGGAGCATTGAGATTATTTTTTTGGATGGAATCAAACCATTTAGTTTAGTTGAGAATGAATGTTTTGGGGCATGACTACTACTACTACTACTACTACTACTACTACTACTACTACTACTACTACTACTACTACTACTACTACTACTACTACTACTACTACTACTACTACTACTACTGAGTCTTATGGAGAAAATTTTAATATTGTTATACCTTCAATGCTACATAAAATCTCTATTATTTTCGCTCATCCTTGGTGGAAAGATTGGAAATGTTATGAGAAAACATTGTCTCATTATCACACTCCCTAAATTGGCTATTGGTGGCTTACTCCCCACATGACTATGGTGGACAAGCTTAGTTATTATTGGGGTCTTCATTATTTAGTAAATACCTAGTGCTTCTGCTTTTAAACTATCTGGGAGACTTGATTGGAGCCTAAATTATCTCTCTTTGCTTAGTGTGTGTTGTATCAGGGTTTGAATATAGGTAGAAGGCTTTTGCATTTAGGTATTTTAATTCCCAAAGGTCTTTTTTATGGCCATATGAAAACACTCCCTCATTTATTCTTAGAGATAAACCCACATTGCCTTTTAAATACACCTAAATCTATTATACTTTCAGAGTGGAGATTATATTTGGTTATGAAAAGAAAGAAATAATGTAGTGTTTAGAAATGTTTCTCTAGATTGTAATTTTTTTGCATTCAATAAATCTTCCATTCTTTATAATGTGATTTTGCATATTCAAGTCCAACCTAATAAAGTAGCCATAGAGATTAATGATGTTCAAGACCTTCTCACTCATTGTGGAGATGCTCCTTGTGCTATGGCATGGATTCCTTCTTCCCTACCTATGGATAAGAGAGCTATTGGAAGAAATGCTAGTCCTCCTCCTAGAGGTGGTCAGTGACACAACCATTCTTGGCACCATTCTCATTTCAACACTCTATATTAGTACATTTTCCCTCCTAGACAATAGTGAGGGTGGCAACCCTTTCCTCCTTCCCCTACTAGGCAAGATGGTTGGGGTGATCTTCATCCTCCTATGCATTTAGGTCAGATAAACATGTTGGATAAGTTACCTAGGATCTCTCTTGTTATTTTCCTACTCAAAAATAGGAAAATCATATGGACACTACTCAATATTTTGGTTGGGAACCAATTCTAGATGGCAATAACTTGCCTAGCTCATGTCGGGATTCATATGATATGGATCTACCACCTTTCAAACTTGCACTAACAACTTAATGATGTTTCATTTTTTGTTTATGTTATTGTGATAACTCATTCTTAGGTAGGGCCTAGTGATGTTTCTATTATGACTAGTTCCTAGGCTTGGCCTAGTTTGACTCGAGGTGTGCTTCCATAACACCTATTTTTTGTGAATTTTTTATATATTATATATTTTTACTAATATATAAATATATTTCATTATTATTATTATTATTATTATTATTATTATTATTATTATTATTATTATTATTATTAAATTTTAGGTTTTGAGAAAAAGAGTTAAGATGGAGTATAATAAAATCAATACTTTGGAGGGAGATTTTAAGGTTTTTAGAGATTCCAAAGATTTAGTAATTTATAAAATTTAATGACCAAACATGATGATGTGATAAAGCTAGAAGGCAAAGTTAAAATTTAGGTGTTGACAAAGAGATACAAGCAAACATGACATCTTAAAGTAGTATGTAAAACCAATATCTATGAGATGTGAGGAATTGGTAGTAGATTTTAAAATGTGATTGAAAAAAATCTTTAAACGAAAATGATTACATGAAATACAATGATTGTAGAACATGTAATACAAATATTTTTAATAAATGCTCTCAAACTCTTTGACCTAACAAGCATTATTAAATAAACAAGATGCCTCGATATGAAGCATGGTATGGAAAGAATCCTAATGTTAAATATTTAATTTTTTTGGTTGTTTAATGTATGCATCAACAAATACTAGATAAAAAAATATAAGCTATAAATCAAAACATGGTGTAAAATACCTATTCTAACAAATGGAATGTACCTCGAATAACCAAAAGAGAGAAATGTGAATATCTTCACTTACTAGTGAATATTATCCCTTTGATGTATGTATTTTGATTGGATTTTATCAATTATGAGTGCTCAATAAATCTTATGCAAGAACTCTAGAAGCATGCCCCCTTTTCAATTTGATGATTATCTTGGATGAGTGATGAATTGATTAGAAAATTTGTTGATTGATTAAGTAGAAATTTGTTATGCTATGGAAGCTTGTTTGAAGTAAGTGAGGATGGTTGGATTTATAGGATTTTTAGAATTATGTGAATTGTTGATCTTGCTCCATGATCAAGGGCTATAATTGAGTCCAATATGAGGGTTATCTCGTAAACAGAGAAGGTTAGATGGGTATGGGAATGCTATGAATAAGGAGTGCTAGACTTACACCTTTATCCCATTGCCTTAATTTTTTGGAGATTTGGAAAATGGATGAGTGATGTCATAACTAGACTTTGGGATTTAAAGTGATATGATGACAAGGATGATGTGATAATATTATCATTTTATCTATTTATTTTATATATTTGATGCATGGATTATATTATTAGATGAACAATTTAAGTAGTATGTTTAGATAGTGATTTAATTCATATTTTATTAGATGTGAATTAGATGAAATTTATATGTTATGTTATGTTATGACATGATTAATAATTATTGGGATGAATAATGTTAGAGAGTATTAGCTAGAGATGTAAGCGTGATATGATGACGAAATATGATAAAATGATTTACAATTCATGTTTATAATCATTTTGTTAGATGTAGTCATAAATAATTATGATTTCAGTTATTATTTTTTCATTTTTTAAGAAGTCTAATGGTTCATGTTCCTATTAGACCCTAGTGATGGGGTTGAGATATTAGAAATCAAAATGGATGTTATATTTGGTGGTGTTTATTAAAGGATTGGTGATAGCACAACCCTTGTCAAGGTTAATATAATACCTTGTTTTGATATATATATATTTTAACTTAGTAATAAAATAAGTGTCCATGATATCCTCATTTTTATCATCAAGTGGTTTGTAGTGAAAGTTGTAATTTCCTAATGCAGAGCATCACAAGGTGACAAAGAATGATAATATGTTTGAAAGTTCATGAGTGGCCATTTATAGTTTGATATGGGTTTTAGTGGTCCTATAGTGTACCCTAGAATTTATTTAAGTCATTAAGAGCCTTTTAGTTTGTGTTCTTCTAGTCCTTTTAGGTTTTCTAGCAAAAATGCAAGATTTGAAAATTTTAATCCTAAAACTTGGTTTAGAGAATTGTGTGAAGTCTAAAGGTTGGTAAATGCTGTGATGGGTCATTTTAGGTCCTAGATAGTGTGTTATATATGTTTTAATGTGAAAATAAATGTAAACCAAGAAAACAAGAAAGTGTAACTGACACTCTACATGGGGTTGGTAAGAAAAGAGAGTTTGTTTGTATGTTTAGCATGTTAAAAATGTTAAAAATGCATGTAAGGAGAGCAATGACAATTTTAGTAGAGTAGGAGGATTGGAAAGAGGTGTAGGATATAGAGGTGGAGTAAAGCGATATCAATATTTAAATAACATTACCTATCTTTGTGAAGGTTTTGTGTATGACTGTTTTATATGCAATAAAATCAATGAATAAAAGAAGTTTTCATAGATATTGGTGTGTTTCCATCAAAATTAATGTATTAGAAAAATATAATTTTTTTGTTTTATATTCATAAATGGGTTTAAAATAATTATTTTCAAGTTAATAATGGATTCACCTATAGCCTAGTCCATTTAGAAGCAATTTTACCTATGCACAATCAAGATTGACAAGAAAGAGTTGAATTTGTGATGGTTGTGTAAGTGATTTTGAATTTTTTGGATCCTAAAAGTAGTAGATATTTTTATAATTTATGAGAAAAATTCACTTTAATTCCCAAAAATATATTATAAACACTTAGAAAAAATAAGGATAAACCTTCACACACAATCATATTATGTACCTAAAATTCTGAAATAGTGTTTTTTAGATCTCAATGATGATTGATCATAACCTAAAAACTATTGGAGAAGGAACAAAAAAGTAGGGAAAGACCTAAAATAGGTATTTTAAATGTTTAAAGTTTCTTAAAAACCATTTTTGCCTATTTTATATACTCTTTGCCACCTATAGGCCTGCCAACACTAGACCTAGGATTTGAAAATGGAAACTTAAATTAATTTCATGTCATCTTACCACAATTGATGAAAATTTGGAATATAGTGAGTTTTAATGTGGTATAGAGGAATCATGTGGTTTTGGATTGGTATTATTCCTTAAAATATGGTTAGTGAGGCTATGGTAGTGCATTAGGTCTAAAAAGACCCAATTTATAATGAGGGGTGTTGAGTTAGTAGGATTTCATTAAGAATTATGAGCTAATTTTTTATTAAAATGAATGGGCATAATGGGTATACAAAAATGTATTTATTGGTTGGTGATATTTGTATAATATTCACACCTCTTAGATTTATCCTAAAATAGGGCTCTAAGGAACTAGGCACGATAAAAGGAAAGAGTGGTTGTTTGAGAGTTAAATCTTGGGGATGGAGTTATTTATTTAGATTGTGTATGGGAATGAAAATACATTATATAAAGGTCAAAATGATACCTAGTGTGGAGAATGACATTAGAATAATGCATTAGGTCTATAATCCTATGGAATAATGACAAGCTCAAAACAAGGAAGGAGAGTGATGTGATGAAATTTATGGATGAGAGGATGGTGAAGGAGTTAATGTATTAAGATAGAGATAAATACTATGTTTTCCAAGAGGCTTATATTCCTAGTGGAGACAAGAGAGAGAAAGGGTGTTTAGATAATCATTGTACATACATGAAGGAAGTAAATTAGAGGATAAAGAAATGATTAAGGTAGAATTTAGAACTAGGATGATGGATGAGGTATGTGCAGGAATCAACTCTACATCAAGTGGTATCAGATTAGGTAATATATTGGAATAGTTTATGCTTTTAAGTATTAATGGTTTATATTTGATGTTGTAAAAGGTTTCATGGATTTAAGTTTCAAGAATGAGTTAGAGAGGTAGAAAAAGGTAATGAGTTTTTGGTAGAAGAGAAGCCCTAATAAGAGAGAATAAGACTCCAAGAAGAAGAGTAGTTCCAATGTGAAAAATACTTTGACAAGAGTGTAAATAGACCAGGTATACGAGAGAACCTAGGTTGAGACACCAAATCAAGGTGAAAAATACTTGATTGTGAGAAGATAAAGATAGAGAAGGCAAATGTGAGTAACGGTTTGGTTGAGTTAGAGTACCACAATGACAAGATGAATAAAGAAGACATAAAGATGAAAGGGTTGGTAGTTGAAAAGGAGATGAATGATGTAGATGAAATAATAGAGAGGATAAATATCTTGGTGGAGATCATGAAAGAAGAAAAAATATATTGGTTTGGCTGGGTAATGAGGAAGAAGAGATTTAAGTGGACTATAAGGCTACTCATAGATTGAAAAGCAAATATTGTCATGAGAGATAATGAGAGGAAAAATAAGTTACTATGTAGGCAACTCAAGGAGGAGATGAATAAGTTCATGAGGGACAAAAATGTTGGTAGATAAGAGAAAGGTGGGCACCACCTTAAGGAGAATAAGATAAAGGATGATAAGATGAATAGATAAAGCAACCTAAGAAGGAGAAGATGGAGTAAATCCATCCTCAAGATTTTAAATATTATGATTTCTTGTCATGTGTGTATGCAAGTACAAAAGTGAAAGAAGAAGTCAATATTGAGGACATAAAACATGAAAGCATGAAGGAAAGAAAGCATGTACAACATGATTATGTTAGAAAACAAGTTGATTGGGAAAACATGTATAGAGGTACAATGATTTTTTATCTTAAAATAGGATAGATGCTTGGAGAAATATATCTTCATGAAGAAGGATGCCACATGGAAGGCATAAAATAATCAAAATTGAATCAATAAGATGGACTTAAGAGCTATGAAGAGCACAAATTTAAATTTACATTATATGAATAAATCAAACAACAGCTTGAGTAGGAGTTTGTAGGTGATGGAGAATTGCTAGATGAATAAAAGGACCAGCCATTTGTCTATGAGATATGAGATAAATTAAAATCAAAGATGACAGCTTTGTATCATGCCATAAATTATGATTAAATGGACATAGTGTTAAAATCAAAACATATATGCATGATTGAGGTACCATCAATTAAATCATAGCTCTATTAAAACTTGTTAGGAATAAAAACATAATTCTAAACATGTACAAGAAATAAATATGGAATTAAAACAAGCTAAAATAAAAACATAACACAAAAGGAGAGAACAAATTACACAAGACATACATGAAAACCCTATTAAATTAGCTAGGGAAAAACCATAAGGTAATGGTAGCTTTGATACTTCATATTGCATCAACAATACTTTCATATGCAGGCACTATTCACATTGGTGAGGTGTCGAGGACACTATTCTTGATTTACACTATTTGGTACAATTCCTCATTGGAACTATTCCTAATTGGCACTATCCAAGATTGACTTAGGTGGAATGGGGTGAATTTTGCATGGTATAATTATTAAAAGGAAAATAAATCATCTTTTTGAGGTTTTTGATGGTGGAGGGGAAATCTCTACTATTCTAAATTGATGTCTCCTTTATATTTTTTGAATAGTCATGAAAGGCAGCCTCAAATTTTCAAATAGTGTCTTTTGTATCTAGATCATAATGATCCCAAATTTAAGGATGGCATATCATTCATTGGATTTTAATTTCTTTTTCATTTTTCCATATTATGGAAGGTGAACACATTTTTATTGCATATTACTAGATTTTTAGTTTTTAAAATTTCTTTATAAGGATGATAATCCTTCCTTATATTTTGAGAGTGGTTCATATGTATTTATTGTGAAGCAAGTTTGAAAGATTTAAAATATTATTATTGTAAGGAGTTGAAGAGTGCTTCTAGTGAAGGATTGTTGTAATATCATTTTGATGAATATGAATCATATGGTGTGAAGAATTTATTTTTTTAATCTTTCTTATTCTTCCCTCTTGATTTAAGCATTTATTTGAAAATTATTGTGAGAGATTATTTCCACTCCATCAAGTGGAATCATACCAATTTATGATTCATGTGGAGATGAAAATTTGTGAGAGAAAGTAGATTGGCAGGGATAACTTGTGTTTGTTTTTTTAGGTATGTAAAGAAGACAAACAAGAGGAGGTTTGGATCAAATAAACAAAGATATGCAAGAGCTAAGGAGAGAAGTGGTACACCTAGCCACAATATTCAGCATCTTAGGGAGAAGGCAAGGAGGAGATGACAAAGAAGGAGAAATAGTTCATGAAGAAGAATTATTGCAAGAAGAAGGACCAATATCAATGGAAGCGAGAATGATCATAGCTTTAGAAGGAAGAAGTGATGGATTCAAAATTAAAGTTCCAGAGTATGTGGGGAGTTTGTAACCAAAGGAGCTAGTTGATTGGTTAAATAGAATGGATAATTTTTTTGAGTGGATGACCATTATAGAAGAGAAGAAGGTGAAATTTACATGTAACAATTTGAAAGGTCATGCCATGATCTAGTGGGATCATTTGCAGAAAGAGAGATAAAGGAATAACAAGAAAAGAGTTAGCACCTGGAGTCAAATTTAGATGAAGCTTAGAGAGAAGTTCCTTGATATGGATTATTCTCAAACCCTATATAGGAAATTTCAAAATTTGAAGCAGATGGAGCATGGTGTACAAGATTACATAAATGGGTTCTACAAGCTATCCATAAGAGTGAAGCATAAAGAAATAGATGAGAAAATGGTTACAATATATGTGAATGGATTGATATTTTCCATTCAAGATGAGTTGAGTATGTGTAGATTACTGTGTATGGAAGTGGCTTATCAGTTAGCATTGGAGTAAAAGAGAAATAAATTAGATAAGTTGTCAAAAGGACATCTGGTCCAAGAAGAGGACAATACACCCTGTGAGAGTTAGAGGTGTATTCAATACCACTAGATGTGGATTTAACACTATAAGTGGAGAATCATCACATGTTTCAGAGAGGAAAGAAGATAACAGACAAGGATTCTAAAATTAGAAAAGAAGGATAGGATTCCAAAGAGGATAAGAATATAGAGGTGCTAGAATTTGGTTTCCTAACCAACTTAGAGATATAGTTTTTTACATATATGAAAAAAAATGACATAAGGCAAATGAATGTCCTTGTAGACAATAAAAGAGGAAAGAATACCATCCAAGAGTAAACATGGTTAAAGCTGAGCTAGAAGATCAAGCTACTCAAGATGAAATGATAGATGTGGGAAAAAGCTTTATGATGAGGAGGACCATGATATATCTAAGGCAAAATTTGGAGCAAGGCAAAGAAGGTGGCAATGCATGGATGCAAACATATATCTTTTGAATAAGATGTACTTCATGTAGAAAGGTATGTAAAGTAATCATTGATTAGGGTAGCTATGAGAATATGGTTTTTAAGCAAATGGTAGAAAAATTAGGATTACATTGTGAAAGGCATCATAGTCCTTATAAAATTATATGGTTTAAGAAAGGGAATGAAGTCACTATTTATAAAAGAATTTTGGTTAAGTTCTCTATAGAGAAGAGTTATAGAGATGAACTTGGTGTGATGTTTTGCCCAAGGACACATGTCATGTATTGTTGGGAAGTTCATGGCAGTATGACAAAAAAGGCATACATAATAGGGACAATAATGCATATGCATTTAATAAATATAGAACAAAGGTGATATTATTACCTCTCAATTTAGAAACAGAAGTGGAAATATTTCTATCCATGAAATAACTTTTCAATGACATGAAATTTGTGAGTTGTTGTTATGTATTGGTTGCAAATAATGAAGGTGAATAAGTGGTGAAGATCTATGAAGAATTAGTATAAGTTTTGAAATCATATGTATATGTCATTATTGATGAGATACTAGATGGTTTACCACCAAAGAGGGACATTCAACATAATATTGACTTGATCCCATGATCATCTCTACCCAATCGAGAAACATATAGAATGATCCCAATAGAACATATAGAGCTGAACAAGTAAGTTACTGAATGAATGAGGAATGGAGTAGTAAGGGAGAGCATGACATTATGTAAAACACAAACATTATTGAATCTAAATAAATATGGAGGATGTCATATGGGTGTGGATAGTAGATCCATCAAAAATATCACCATCAAGTATAGATTTACTATACCCTAGTTGGATAACATAATAGATGTTCTTGTAGGAGCAACATATTTCAAAAAGATTGATCTAAGGAGTGTCTACTACTAGATTTGAATTCATGAAGGAGATGAATGGAAAATAACATAAAATACTAAAGATGAATATATGAGTGGCTGGTGATGCCATTAAAGTTACTTAATGCACCTAACACATTCATGAGGGTAATTAACACAATGCTATGAATTACATTGGTATGTTTTTGGTGGTTTATTTTGATGATATTTTGATATTCAGTAAGACTAAATAAGAGAATTTGAAACATTTGAGAATGGTGTTAGAATTTTTGAGAAAATAGAAGCTCTATGAAAATTTAAATAAGTGTAGATTTATTCAAGATAGTTTGGTTTTTTTAGGATTTATAATTTTAGCAAATGGGGTCAGAATGGATGTAGAGAAGGCGAAGTCAATTTTTGAGTGGACTATTCCAAAGAGCATCACAAAGGTAATAAGTTTCCATGGTTTGGAATGTTTTTATAGAAAGTTGATTAAGATTTTTAGTAGCATTGTTTCACCAATAACATATTGCATGAAAGGAAAGGAATTTGTGTGGACAAGAAAATCAACCAATAGTTTTGAATTGTTTAAAAGAAAGATTATAGAGAAACCTATTTTAGCAGTTCTTGATTTTGACAAAGTTTTTGAAGTGGATTGTGATGCTTCACATATGGGAATTATATATGTGTTAATCCAAGAAGGGAGGCCAATATCATATTTCATTGATAAGTTGAATGAGGCAAGAAAGAAATATTCTACTTATGATGTTGAGTTTTATGCAATTGTGCAATCATTAAGAGATTGGAGACATTACTTGGTGCCTAAGGAGTTTATTATATATACTAATCATGAGGCTTTGAAGTATGTGAATACTTAAAATAAGTTGAATATTAGGCATGCTATGTGGGTATCTTTATTGCAAAGATATAGTTTTATGTTGAAACATATGTCCAGAAAGTAGAATCAGGTAGCTGATGCTTTGAGAAAAAGAGTGGGATTGATAATTACTATGGTGAGTGAAGTAGTTGGATTTGATTTCATTAAGTAGGTGTATAATAATAATCATATTTTGGTGAGAAAGTTGAGTAATGCATGAATCCATTAATTAGATAAGCAGGCACTATTCAAAATAAGTATCTTGTTTAAGATGTTTATCTCTTCAAGGGAAGATAGTTGTGCATTCCAATTGGGTATTTAGGAGACAATATTATAAGAGAGTTTCATAGTGGAGGTTTAGTTTGCCATTTTAGCAAAGATAAGACCATAACTTTGGTGAAGGAGAAATATTTTTTTCCATAGATGAAAAGAGATGTGGTAATATATGTTTCAAGATCTAGAATATGACAAGTAGCTAAAGGACATGCATAGAACATGTGATTACACATGGAATTACCAATTCCAAGAGAACCATTAACAGATTTGAGAATGGATTTTGTATTGGGATTAGCTAACAAACAAAGAGGCAATGATTCTATTTTTATTGTTGTAGACATATTTTCTAACATGGTTCATTTCATTGCATGTAATAAAACCAATGATTCTAGTAGAGTTGTAGAATTATTCTTTATAGATGTTATAAGATTGCATGGTATTCCAAATACCATCACTTAAGATAGGGATATCAAGTTTCTATGTCATTTTGGGAGAATTTTGTGCAATATATTGGGTGCAAAACTACAGTTTAGTAGTACATATCACCCTAAAATAAATGGATATATAGGATTTAGAAATAGAAGATTGGGGAATTTGTTGATATGCATTATTGGAGAAAAGACTAAATAATGGGACTTGGTTTTACCATAAGTTTAGTTTGCTTATAATAGTTTAGTGAATAGATCAATAGGAAAATCACCATTTTAGGTGGTTTATGGGAAAAATCCAATGGGAGTTTTGGATCTGGTCCAGTTGCTAGTTAAAGAGAGAGAAATTTATGATGTTGAGACTTTTGCAGAGCATATACGTCAATTACAATAAAAATTAAGGCAAAGGTTGTAGCATAGTAATGTGAAGTACAAGATTGAAGGTGATCTTAAAAGGAGATTAAAATATTTTGAATAAGGAGATTTAGTGATGGTATATTTATGAAAATAGATATTTCTTATAGGGACCTACAAGAAGTTAAAATATAATAATATTGATCCTTGCATAATTGTGAATAAGATTAGTGACAATGCCCAATGAAGTGAGCTTGCCAAAAGAGTTTAATATCTCTCCTATATTGAATGTTTCAAATTTTTATGATTAACATGGAGAATTATATGAAAAGGTAAGATGAAGAAGACACAAATTGGAAGAAATATGTTAAAAATTAGAAGAAGGAAAAGATAATAAAAATTATAGATATGAAGACTGTGCACATAAGGCAAGGAAGTTATAACAAATAATTGGTGCAATGGGAAGGATTATCACATGAAGTCAATATTTTGATTTTGGAGTGGGAGATGAAAAATATTGATAAAGATAAATGGAAAAAGTACCATCAGAGAAAATTATATGAGCTGAGTTGAACTCAACTAAAAGAGGATGATGTGGAAGCACTATTCACATTGGCGAGGTGTCAAGGAAACTATTCTTGATTGACACTATTTGGTACTATTCTTAATTTGCACTATTCCTAAGTTTAACTACTCAATATTAGCTTAGATGGAATGTGGAACATTTTCCATGGGACAATGGTTAAAAGGAGAATCAATCATCTTTTGTATGTTTATGATGGTATAAGAGACAATATCTACTATTCCAAATTGATGTCTCCTTTATCTTTTTTGACTAGTAATGAAAGTTGGCACCAAATTTTCAAATAGTGTCTTTGTATCTAAGTCATAATGACCCCAAGGGGAAGGATGGCATAACATTCCTTGGATTTCAATTTCTTTCTCTTTTTTCCTTCTTATGGATGGTGGATGCATTTTTCTTGCATAATAGATTTTTAGCTTTTAGAGTTTCTTTATGAGGATGATAATCCTTACATGTAGTTTTGGTTCATATTTAATTATTTATTTAAGGAGTTTAAGAATTTTTGTAGTGAAGGATTGCCATAATGTAATTTTAATGAATATGAAGCATATGGTGTGAGGAATTTTGTGTGTTAATCTTGACTATTCTTCCCCCTTGATTCAAGGATTTATTTTAAAACTTATTTGAGAGATTACTTCCATTCCATCACACACTCTTACATCAAATTATCTTTGTAACTCATTTCAATACTATAAAGAAAGCACTTAGGTAAGCCAATCTTACAACCAAGCCTTCCAAGATTTAACCTCTAAGATGCAACATGCAATTTCATAATATGATAACATCCATAGCATCCAAGGTGAGCTCCAAGAATAAAATTCCATATCCATGATCTAAGCTAATAAGACTTCTAAAATTTAACCTCATAACTTCCAAACTCAAGCTTCCATGAATCCAAGAGTGATCTAATAAATGGATAACAAATACAAAGGAGAACTTAATGATTTATAGAATTTTACAAAGAGAGGAAGGGGAGAAATAAACACATAATGGCCCAAATTTTTTTCCACATTTGAGTGGGTAAACAATGATATTTGGTGGGATTTATCCTTATATGGAAAAATTCATAAAAATGATCCCCCACTAGACAAGATCCAAGGCCGCCTTTATGTAGTTTCAAAAACTTCCCTCCACTTCTGAAATTGAGTCCAAACACCAATATTGTTCTTCTTATCTTCATTACCAAGGGTAAATAAAGTAGATTATTAATTTATAAAAGATCCAATAAACCTCTATGTGACTCAAATAATTGTGCCTTAATTCACACATGAGGGAAATCAACAACAATACTCTTCTTGTCTTCTTCATCCATGTGTATACATAAGTCCAAAAGGTATTTCAATAAAATTTTGACATTTTACACACATGTCAATCATGGGTACCTTTATAAATTCAACTCACACATGAACTCATGTCTTTATGCCACATGAAAAACCAATATGACTCACCAACAATAATAACATGTCCTCTAGTTGAATGATATGGCCCACACTTATCATATCATCTTGATCACACTTTAGACCCTCCATGGACCTATGCCACATCACCTATCTACCACATAATTTACATGCCACATCACTAAAAACCACATAATATACATCAATTTTATACTACACCACCATGCAACACTTGCATACCATATGTCACATCATCTACATACCACATCACCCACATGCCATACGATCATGAATAGTAATTATGAATGGTTTTTATGAATAGTGAATTTTAATAATATCTATGAATAATGACTATGAATATTGGTTTCACACCCAAAAATATCCCACTTGAAGTCAATATACATAGGATTTACCACACTTGCATATTCTACCATCTACCTTCCATCCATACCTATAGTTGCCCACTCAAGCCCATCAAAAGTTTTATGCACCACTAAAAATCATCTGAATTGATTGACTTTGTCAACATATTCTCCTCCATAATATATTTTAATCACCTAAAGTGACTCCCACTTCACCATAGACCCAATTTTAATCTAAGGATTTTGTCACAACTTGTAACTTGTTATCTAGAAAAAAACTAAAAAAAATTGCAAGAAGTGGGATACTTCACTTCCTTGATTTCATGTCCCTGTGCATCTTCATTGTTGGTTTGCTACATTCATCTCATCCTAGTCAAACTGAGCCATCACACCATTGATATTTGTCATGTTGGGGCATAAAACCAACATTCCATAAATACATAGAAAAAACCTATGGTAAACTTTGGATCTTCATGAAGGTACCATTATACTCCATATGCACATCTACTTTATCTTGTACAGTCTTCAATTTACAAACCAATAACTCTTTGCCTCACACATATGTAACTCTTTCTACTCCATTTCATCATGATATCACCATGAAGTAATGATGATTATCACATATAGATACTCTAACCATGAACAACAATAAGCTCATATAGCACTTTTTACAGTAGTTATCAATAGGACAAGAATCTATAGAAGTCAACACATGACTCCTCCATATTCAACATACCACTACCCACCATGATAAACATGGTACCCATCCATAGTTATTAATAAGTTATCATTCTACTCAGTGTATCACATCACCTATCAAGTTTCTGATCTTAAAATCAAATTGCATCCTTCTCTATTTCTTGTCACACACATGGCCTTTTCCTTCCATAAAACCTTAGGTCATATTTGTTTTTCTCCATCCTAAAACTACTTCAACATGTATAGATTTATGTTTATTGTACCTCCTCTTGTACATGGATTTAAGAACATCTTAGATAATACTTTTTGGTAGTAGGATCCCATAAGTTATACTCTTTCACTAGTTGAGAACCACAACAAGGTACATGCCTTATCATCACCCTCCATCTATACCAATAGAGACCAACTTGCTCCACCACAAGTTGTACAATTGCTTATTCAACATGAAAAATATCTTGATGTTGATCCATTTGGTAAATCTTGTTCAACTTATTTTACATTATCCATTTGCATCTCCCATAATGATAAATACCTACCATAAAAAATCATTTTTTATTTTACATCCACTTATAGCTCACACTTCCACAATCCATTCAATAACCATGCCTATGATACTAGTAGCTAGGATAAAAACATGTATGCATAGCTTAAATAATAATAAATACAGCCTAGATCTGTTACCATTTGTTTGGAACCAAAACATAATCCTAAATATGTGCAAGAAATAAATGCATAATTAAAACAATCCACAATAAAAACACAACATAACATGAGAGAACACATTACATAAGATATACATGGAAACCTTGCGAAACCAACTAGGTAAAAACCATAGGGTAATAGTGGCATTTGTAATTTATATTACATCAGTAACACTCTCTTATGATATCTCCTCTTAGAAACTCCTTTCATTACTATAAATCAAACACTCAGGTGAGCCATGCTTACAACCAATCCTTCAAGGACCTATCCTCCAAGCTACAACATGCAACTCCATATAATTCTAACATCTATAGTATCCAAGGTGATTTCCAAAAATCAACCTCAATATCCATTACCTAAGTTAACAAGCCTTCCATTCTCCAACCTGATAACTTGTAAGCTCAAGCTTACATGGATCCAAGAGTGATCTAGTAAATGGATAACAAATACAAAAGATAACATAATCCTTTATAGAATTTTATAATGAGAGAGAGGAGAGAGAAACACATAGCGACTTAAAAAAATTTCCACATATTAGTGGGTGAGCATGTTGAGGTGTGGAGCTAAAAGCTACACCAAATGAGCAAATGCAGAGGTTGCTAAACTACACAGTCACCGTCATCAGTCAAGATCGACTGACATCGGTCAGGGATCGACCAAAGGCTGCTAACATCGGTTATGGATCAGCCAACATCGGTCATATGTAGGCAGATAGGGACCAACGTCGGTCACTTGTGCATTCCAGAAGTCTATTTTTGTGGATGAACAAATTGTTTGCATGATAAGTTTAACTGCTAGTGTTGAGTCCGCATTTCTAATTTTGGTAGGACTGATTTGAACCTTTGATTAAGAGGTGTATCTAATGATGGAGAATGCATAGCTCATGATCCCTAATTCTATATAATAGGGATAAATCTTCATAGCTTGTGTATGAGAAAAAGGGTAGACAATTCAAGGATTGAATTGGTTGTAATTATGAGAGAGAGAACTCTTGAGGGAAAGAGATATGTACATCTAAGAGGTGTGGAAGAAAGAGAGATTTATTCAATTGTATTTCCTTCTGGAAGAGTTTAATACAAGTTTTCATTATTTCTTGTATCTCTTATTCTTTGCTGATTTTGATTTCTAGTTACTTATTATTTTGGTTTAATTCCATGTTTAGTTACTTACACAAAAGTAATCAATTATATCTGTAAGATCCTAACAAGTGGTATCAGAGCTTGGGTTCACTAACAGGTTGTATCAGATCAGGTTAGTGTTTGTTGATTACAAGTCACTCACAGGGGTTTCTGATTGAGTGGGAGTATAGCAATGGTAGAAGAAAGTAAGCTAAGAATGAAGAAGTTTAACAACAAGAATTATCAATTATGAAGGATGCAGATAGAAGATTATCTGTATCAGAAAGATCTGTACTTACCATTGGGTGGGGTTTCAAGCAAGCCCATAGATATGCAAGATGAAGAATGGAATGTTCTTGATAGAAAGACTCTGGGATCTATAAGGTTGAGTATGGCATCTTCTGTGATTTCCAACTTATCACAGGCAAAGACAACAATAGAGTTAATTGATACTTTGGAAAATTTATATGAAAAGCCCTCATCTTCGAATAAGGTATATCTTATGAAGCAATTATTTAATTTGCAAATGCAGGAAGGTGGATCTGTATCTAGTCATCTTAATGCTTTCCATGCAATAGTAAATCAGTTAAATTCAGTCAAAATAGTTTTTGATGATGAAATTAAGGCTCTCTTAATCTTATGTTCTTTACTTAAAAGTTGGCATAGTTTAGTAATGGCAGTTAGTAATACTACATCTGCTATAAATATCTTGAAAGTTGATGATGTTGTTAGTGTAATCTTGAATGAAGAAACTCGCAGGAAAAACACAAGGGAATCATCAAGTAATGCTTTAAGTGTTGAAAGCAGGGGAAGGCAAAAAGAGAAGGGCAAGAAAGGGAGATCAAGGTGTAAGTCAAAGATGAGAAGTAGATCCAAATCTAGAAATGGAAGAAAAATAACTTCTAGAATTGTGGAAAGAAAGGGTATGCAAAGAAAGACTGCTGGTTGAAGGCTAAAGAAGAAAATCAGCATGAAGGTAATGAAGAAGCAAAAGTTGCAGGTATTGTTGCACAAGATGATTTTACACTTTATTTGGATAATAGAATAGAATCTTGGGTTGTAGATTCTGGTGCCTTTTTACATGCAACCCCAAATAGAGAATTTTTTAATGATTATGTCTAGGGAGGTTTCGGAAAAGTTTATTGAGAGGATGATGAGCCTTGTAAAATTGTTGGCAAAGAAAAAGTGTAGCTGAAATTGCAAAATGGCAACACATGGGTGTTGAAAGATGTCATGCATGTACCCATCCTTAAGAGGAATCTGATTTTTACAAAAAAGTTGGGGGATGAGGGTTGCACAGTAACTCTCATAGCTGAATCTTGGAAGGTTTCCAAGGGTGCACTTGTATTAGCCAAAGGTAAGAGAGTAGGTACTCTCTATTTATGTAATTGTATTACTAATTGTTCTCTTTCTATTTTATCTACTTCAGATGTAGATGCAAAGTTGTGGCACTGTAGGCTTGGCCACATGAGTGAGAAGGGAATGACTATTCTTAAGTCAAAAGGTAAGGTTTTAGATTTAAAAAGCATAGATCTAGATTTCTGTGAGCATTGTATTTTTGGGAAATAGAAGAGAATGATATTTCTCAAAACTGGGTCAACAAAGAAGAAGCACAAGTTGGAGCTTGTTCACACAGACGTGTGGGGACCAGCGCAGGTAGCTTCTATTGGAAGATCACAGTATTATGTTTCTTTCATTGATGATGCTACAAGAAAGGTATGGGTTTATTGCATAAATAAGAAATTTGATGTTTTTGACACATTTAAGAAATGGAAAGCTTTGATTGAGAATGAAATAGGTTTGAGATTGAAGTGCCTTAGATCTGACAATGGTGGTGAGTATTGCAGCTATAAGTTTAACAATTACTATTTTATGAGTGGAATACGTAGGGAAAGGATGGTTCGAAGGACACCTCAGAAAAATGGAGTTGCTAAAAGGATGAACATAACTATAATGGAGCATGCACAGAGTATGAGGTTGCATGCTAGTTTGCCCTTACAGTTTTGGGTAGAAGCTGTAGACACTATGGTTTACCTGATTAACAGAGGACCCTCTACTGCTCTGGATGGTGGAATTCTAGAAGAGGCTTGGATAGGTAAAAAGGTAGATCTTTCATTTCTTAGAGTTTTTAGTTCTGAAGCTTTTGTGCACGTTGATAAAGAAAATAAAAAGAAGCTGGATGCTAAATCTATGTGGTGCACTTTTATTGGTTATGGCTCTGGAGATTTTAGATTCCAGTTGTGTAATTTAAGAACTAAAAAAATTATTAGAAGCTGCGATGTTGTTTTCAATGAAATGGTGATGTACAGTGATCAGCTCAAGAAGCTAAATAATTCTGAGCAGGGCAATGTTGATTTGGACGAGGTGATGATCCCAAATGAGCTCATAGGGAAGAATTTTCACACATAGGAAAACATAGACACTGACATCGGTCAGGCAGGAACTGATGTCGATTAGAAAAGAATCGATGTTGATCAGATAGTAATCAACATCGGTTAGGTGGAACCAATGTCGATGAGGTACAGACCATGAGATGATCGAGATTGGTCACTGACAGAGAATTTGGGCATACAACAAGCAGTGAATGAGTCTCAAATGCCCATGAGGAGGTCAGAAAGGGTAAGTAAACCTCAAATTCATTATTCCCCTTCATTATTCTACTGTTGCTCACTGATGGTGGAGAACCAGAAAGTTTTGATGAGGCAACACATGTAGAATCCTAGAAACAGTAGGAGCTTGACATGAATGAGGAAATTGATTCCTTGAAAGAGAACCAAATGTGGGATTTGGTTGAGTTGCCAGCTGGAAAGAAAACACTAAGAAACAAATGGGTTTATAGGTTAACGGAAGGTGAGAATGGACAAATGAGACATAAGGCCACGTTGGTAGTAAAGGGATTTACACAAAAGTTAGGTATTGATTTTGGTGAATTTTTTTTCTTATAGTAAAAATGACTTCTATTCAGATTGTATTGTCTTTAGTTGCTATTGAGGATTTTCATCTTGAGCAGCTTGATGTTAAGATACCGTTTCTTCATGGAGATTTGGATGAAGAAATATATATGGATCAACCTAAAGGTTTTGAGGTCAAAGGTAAGGAGAAGCTTGTGTGCAGGTTGAAGAAAAGCTTATATGGTCTTAAGCAAGCTCCAAGACAATGGTATTTGAGGTTTGAAAGGTTTATGACTGGGCATGGTTTTAGTAGATGTCAATCTGACCATTGTGTTTATTTTAAGAGATTGGATAATGATAGATATATTATCCTATTACTGTATGTAGATGATATACTTATTGCAGGTTCACACATGCAAGATATTATTGAGCTTAAGGTAAAATTAGCTCACACATTTGCCATGAAGGATTTAGGACCATCAAAGAAAATCCTTGGCATGAGTATTAAAAGAGACAGGAAAAATCATAGTTTGGTTTTGTCTCAAGAAGATTATGTGAACAAGGTGTTGGAACGGTTCAATATGCAGGATGCAAAACTGGTAAGCACACCTATGACTGGACACTTCAAGTTGAGCAAAGAACAGTGTCCTAAATCACATGATGAGGTAGAGTACATGAGTAGAGTTCCATATGCTTCAACAGTTGGGAGCTTAATGTATGTAATGGTATGTACTAGACCTAATATTGCCCAAGCAGTGGGAGTTGTTAGCAAGTTCATGGCCAATCTAGGGAAGGAACACTGGAAAGTAGTTTAGTGGATTCTTAGATATCTAAGAGGGACCAGCAGTAGGCATTTGTGCTATGGAGGGTCAAACACTTCTCTACATGGGTATGTAGATTCGAATATGGCAGGTGACTTGGATGGTAGGAGAAGTACCACAGGATATGTGTTCACTATTGTTGGTACAGTAGTTAGCTAGATTTCAAAGTTGCAGAAGGTTGTTGCCTTGTCTACTACGGAGGCAGAATACATTGCAGTCACAGAGGCTAGCAAGGAGATGATATGAATGACTCATTTCATGAAAGAGTTGTGAAAGGAGCAAGAGAGTTGTAGATTATATAGTGATAGTCAAAGTGTAATTCATTTGACAAAGAATTCAGCCTTTCATTCAAGAACCAAACATATACAGCTTAGGTACCACTTCATTAAACAGGTATTGGAGAATGGTGAGTTGAAGCTGGAAAAGATCCATATAGATAAGAACTCTACTGATATGTTAAGAAAGCTAATAACAAAGGAGAGTTTGAATCTTCATTCAACTTTTGTTGGTATTCAAGATTGAGCTTGAAGATGGAGAAACAAGATAGAGGATGTTGCTGTATAGGTACAGGTGCAGCTATTTATCTCCAAGTGGGAGATTGTTGAGGTGTGGAGCTAAAAGCTACACCAAATGAGCAAATGTAGAGGTTTCTGGACTACACAGTCACCATCATCGGTCAAGATCGATCAACATCAGTCAGGGATCAACCAAAGGCTCTCGACATTAGTTATGGATCGGTCAACGTCGGTCATATGCAGGTAGACAGGGACCGACTTCAGTCATTTGTGCATTTTAGAAGTCTATTTTTGTGGATGAACAAATTGTTTACATGATAAGTTTAACTGTTAGTGTTGAGTCCACATTTCTATTTTTGGCAGGACTGATTTGAACCTTTGATTAAGAGGTGTATCTAATGGTGGAGAATGCATAGCTCATGATCCCTAATTCTATATAATAGGGATAGATCTTCATAGCTTGTGTATGAGAAAAAGGGTAGACAATTCAAGGATTGAATTGGTTGTAATTGTGAGAGAGAGAACTCTTGAGGGAAAGAGATCTGTACATCTGAGAGGTGTTGAAGAAAGAGAGATTTCTTCAATTTTATTTCCTTCTGGAAGAGTTTAATACAAGTTTTTATTGTTTCTTATATCTCTTATTCTTTGCTGATTCTGATTTTTAGTTACTTATTATTCTGGTTTAATTCCGTGTTTAGTTGCTTACACAAAAGTAATCAATTGTATCTGTAAGATCCTAATAGAGCAATGATATTTAATGGGTTTTGTCCCCATGTGCCAAAATTCATCAATAATTTATCCTCCTCTTGACATGATCCAAGTCCACCTTCATGTGGCACTAAACCCTACCCCTGAATTCAACAAGTGAGTCCAACCACTAATAGTGTTCTTCTTATCTTCATTAGCAAGAATAAAAAAAGTAGATTCCTAATTTAGAAAAGATCCAAGCCAACTCTATGTTACTCCAAAAAAATTTCCTCACTTCACATGTGAGTTAAATCAACAACAATTCTCTTCCTGTATTCTTTATCCATGTACACACTCAAGTCCAAAAGGTGTTGTAATCACCTTTTGACTTTCTCCAAACATAAGAAACATGGGTCCATTTATAAATTAAACCCACATATGAACTATTATATTTTACACTATATGAAAAACCAGAAAAACCAATGTGACTCACTAAGGATGAAACCCATCTCCTCTATTTGAGTTCTATGGCCTACACTTGTCACATCATCCTAATCACACTTGAGACCTTTAATGGGCCTACACCACATAACCTATGTATCATATCACTTGCATACCACATCACCAACATGCCACATCATTTGTATTAGTTTTATACCACACCACCATGCAATACCTTCATACCACATTCCACATCATGCATATGCCACATCACTCATATGCCATGTCACTGTGAATAGTGTCTATGAATAGTGAATCTGAAAATTATCTTTACACCCAACACAAAGTCTATCCTAGAAGAATAGTTGAGTATATGAACAATGGGCATGAGATAATGGATTATTAAGAGAGATAAATAGTGTCAAAAAAGGTAGCATACATCATGGATCATCAAGGTATACAAACTAATTTTCAGCATGAAGGAGAGCTACAAGTGAGTAAGAGAACAAGAAAAGGCAGATAGATAGAGATAATAAGTTTATTTATCAAATAGAGTGAATTTAGGTATGTATGACTATTTCAAGAGTAAATTTTTCCAATAAATGTTGTATTATGATGAGTTTGAATTCGTCAAGAGGATGTCATTGTGAGATGAGCAAGTCTGTGAGAAGTGTCACCTTGAGATGGTGGAGTACCATGAAGAGGTAGAAAAATATGATATAGATGAGAGTATGACAAGGTTAAAGATGCATAATAATACATTAGATAATGATAATGAATTAGTAAATAATTTTAAGATGATAAACTAATAAGGAGTGAATGAACTTAACATGGCCAATAAATAAGGAAGCTATGGAGTAGAAGCAAGAATGAAAAATGAGAACCAAAAATTTGATGTAGAGTATTAGGAAGAGATATATGAGATGGAGGAGATATATTATTAAGTGGAAAAAGATTTACATTAAGTCATGTAATTCATGGATATAGAGGATGAATTGGTAAAGAAGCAATAAAAGGAAAGAAGACAAAAACACAAGAACCAACTTAGAAGAAAGGATAAAGAAAAAAGGATAAAGAAAAAGGAAAAACAATAAGAGGTGATAGTAACATTAAAGGATAAAGAATTGGAAAATAGTGAAGAATTTGGACAAAGAGAATTTGACCAGGAGTTCAAATTTTCCCACATACGGATCTTGATGTAGAATATCATAAGGTGCTAAAAATTGATAATGTGTTTGAAAGTTCATGAGCGGCCATTTGTAGTTTGAGATGGGTGTTCGGTGTCTTATAGGGTCCCATAGGATGGATTTAAATAATTATGATTATTTGTGTTTGTGAGTCTTTAGTCCTTTTAAGTTTTCCTACCAAAATGTGAGATTTGAAAATTTGAATCTTAGAACTTGGTTTAGAGTGTTATTTTGAGAATTGTGTGAAGTCTACAGATTGGTAAATGCTGTAATGGGTAGTTTTAGGTCATATAGAGTGTTTTATAAAAATTTTAATGTTAAAATAAATGTGTACCAATAAAGTAATAAATTTTAACTGCCACCCTAGGTGGGGTTGTCAAGAAAAGATAGTTTATTTCCATGTTTGGCATGTTAAAAAGGTTAAAAATGCATGTAAGGAGAATAATGAGAGTTGTAGTAGAGTTTAAGTATATTAGGATGATTGGAGAGGGGTATAGGAGATATATGTGAAGTAAATTAAGATCAATATTTGAATAACTGTACCTATCTTTGTGAAAAATTTGTGTATGACTATTTTTTATGCAATGGAATCAATGAATAAAAGAAGTTTTTAGAGAGATTGGTGTGCTTCCATGAAACTCAAGTTATGATATAAATATTAGATTGTTGTTTTATTTTCATAAATGGGTTTAACATCAGTATTTTCAAGTTAATAATGAATTCACCTATAACCCAATCCATTTAGAAGTAATTCTACTTAAATACAGTCAAAATTGACAACAAAGATATGAATTTGTGATGGTTATGTAAGTGATTTTGAATTTTTTGAGAATTTAAAAAAAAAATAGTTTGGTAATTGATGACAATAAATCACTTGAAGGCACAAAAATCTATTATAAGTGCAAGAAATAAGGATAAACCTTCACACATAATCATATTGTGTACCCAAAATTTTAAAATAATGTTATTTGGAGTTTAATGGTGATTGATCATGAACTAAAACCTATTGAAGAAGGTAAAGAGAATATATAAATAACTAAAAAATTTATTATAAAGTCTTGAAGTTCATAAAAACTCATTTTATCTAATTTTATATGCTCTCTGCTACCTATAAGCCTATCAACACTAGACCTAGTGTTTAAAAATCTAAACTTGAATAACTTTCGTTTCATCTATCCAAAATTTCTAAGACATTGGAATATAATGTATTTTAATGTGATATAGAGTATTAATGTTATTTTGTGTTGTTACTATGTCATAAAGTATAATAACTCAGTCTTTGGTAATGCATTAGGCTTAAAATGACCTAATTCGTAATGATAGATGTTGAGTTAGTAGTATTTCATTGAAAGTTGTGAGATAAAATTTTTAAATAATATGAATGGGGATAATGGGTATAAAAAAAATGTCTTATCATGTTTTTAAGATTTGTATATTGTTCACATTTTTTGGAATTGTCCTAAAATAGGGCTACAAGGAGCTAGGCAAGAAAGAATAAAAGAGTAATTTTTTGGGAGTTAAATCTTAGGGATGGAGTTATTTGTTTGGATTTTTTAATGGATTGAAAATACATCAGATGGAGGGACACATGATCCCTAGTGTGGAGAATGACATTATAATTATTCAATAGGTCTATGATCCTACGAAATAATGACAAGCTCAAAATAAGGAAGGAAAGTGAAGTGATAAAATTTGAGGATGATAGGATGAAGTTATTATTGAAGAGGGATGACTATATAGAGATATATTAAGGAGTGAAAATCTTAATAAAGAGAAGAAGACTATGTTTTCCAAGAGGCCTAGGTGCCTAGTGAAGACAAGAGAGAGAAAAGGTGTCAATACAAGTAATTCACCTCCATGAAGCAAGTAAATTAGATGTTAGAGAAATGACTATGGTAGAAATCAAAGCTAGGACATGATGGATGAGGTAGGTACAAGCATAAAATCTACATAATTTTTTTTGTTTTCACATATATGGATATATTCTAAAATTCCTTACTCATGGAGGCCAAGGCCTTTGCCATTATAATTCTTATTTAAAATTTTTTGCTTGCAATAAGATATTTTTACTTTGAAAATAAGATCAAAAAGTATCATTATACACAAAATATTTACTATAGCTTTGGATTTATTAAATAACAAATAATCCCCATTGGAATAATGTCAGTGAGATAGATTTATATGGTACTAGCTATGGTATTATGCTTATATTAGGATTGCCACTACTCATAGGAGAGATGGGGTATTTTTCCACATGGATGGAATACTAGATGTCATTTTCTACAAGTAAATTTATAATTTTAGATGTGGTTTTTATGATAGCATAATTATTACATTATCTGGAGGGTGCTCGAAACATCTAAAGGATAACACAAATCACAGATTATTCGAAAGATTGTCAGTAGGTTATAAAAATGTCCAGATAGTTTATTAATATTAGAGTATTTGATAAATTTTATTAATCTATAAATATGTAATCAATTTCATAATTTTAATCAATGATAAATAATTAAGTTTCATAACAACTCTAGTATCAGAGTAGTAAAAAATAGCTAGACAAGAGTCAAAGTCACTGCAAAAGCATGAAACAACACAACCAAAATTGGGTGATGTATCAGATTGGAGCATGGGAGTTAAATAAAAATTCACAATACCACAAAAAATCTATTATAAGAGAAAGTAAATTTTTTAAGATAATAAACAATTTTCCACTTGGTGCAAATTATTAAGGAAGAATGTTTATGGTGAAGCTGCAAGGATTATAGAAGGAAAAAAAATAGTGATAATAGTTCAAGTCTATGGCATTATCACAGTCATATAATTTAATTGAGTTTGAAGGCAATATAAATATGGAAAAAAAATTACATCATAAAATGTTGGAAAGACCAGGCCCATATTGAGTAATTTTGCTTACTAAGAAAACAAGAGTAAAGAATAGTATATGTCTAGCATAAAGGAGAGCAATGGAACTATTGAAAGCCACCAAGGAGACTCGCAAGCTATATAAAACCATCGAGATGCTCAAGAAAGATTTAGTTTCTTTTTTTCTTTGTTGGAAGCTCTACATGATATTGACAATCTTTAAATCGATGAGCTCATTTAACAAGACCTTTTAGAGTATCTCCTATTAGACATACGCTAACAAATAAAGAGAATTCAAGAGGAACTTGACGTTGGATACAAAGCTAATTATGAGGATGAGGTAGAACTCCCTTACAAGTGTCATCATCTCTTAACCCATAACTATCATGCTCATCTTCGAGCCTATTTTTCTTGCCAGTAAGACTTGTAATTTTCTTTTAAGAAAATATAATTATTTGTTAAAGATGTCTACTCTAAAATTGCTATTATCGGATGCCCAACTACTTAAAGGGCCAAATTATGCTAAAAGGAAAACAAAAATGCATACAATACTTCAATTCGATGGACTGTAGGGCATCACAATAGGGTCCACGTGAGTTATTATTGATCCCAATGCACTCACAAAGTATGAACAATTTAATACTAAGGCCCTAATGTTGATTATGCTAAATGTCATTGATGATGTGCAACCACATATCAGGGATGCTGACAATGCAAAGACAACATGGGACAAATTAACAACTATATATGAAGCAAAGAATTTGATGAAGATCCTTCATCTGTAGTCAAAACTTCATACACTCACTATGGAGTCTAATGAAACAATTGAGGAATTCTTATGTCGAGTAGCTGAGCTATAAATAGAGCTATTATCTCATGGTAAAATGGTAGATGACTAAACATTGGTCTTGATCACCTTGCAAGTACTCCATTCCTAATTTAGAGTCTTCATCATGACATTGAATGTCTCTATATATAAAATGTCATTTTAAAATATCATGAACCTATTGCAATAGGAAGAAGCCATCAATTTAGCATAAGATGAGTCTCAAGATAAAGCTCTTAAAATGAAGTAGAAATGAGGTCAAAAATCATGCAACGGACCTCTAGAAAAGTAATAACAAAACATCAACAATAATAATTGTCTCATAATCAATCATAGAGGTCCAAGAGGTGGCATCACATTCTCCACACCAACACTCATGACACAAATAACTACTGGTATAATAGGTGAAAGGAAGGATCTACCAACAAGCTAAGCACATCAGGGTGTGATGATACTTAGAATTTAAAAACATGTCCCCAGAAGTAGAAGGGACATATTTCTACCCAACAAGATGATGTCTCTGATGAAGTAACAACTAACAAAGACAAGAACATACTAGTAGTCTCCTAGACCTCACAATCCATGAGGAATATTTGGATGATTGACTCAAGTACCACTAAGCACATAATAAGTGACAAGAAACTATTTGATTTGCTAACAGACTAACCCACTAGAGATTAGGCTAGGATCACTGATGATAAAGAGTATGTTGTAGCAGGAATAGGTCAAGTTACCATTCCCTTTGAAACATGGAAATATACACTTACAAAGGTAATATATGTTCTTGGATTGACATCCAATCTCCTATTAGTAACTCAGCTAATAAATCATCAAGTTAAGGTGGAGTTTCTTGCTAAAAATGGCATCCAAACCTACCTGATTTCACAAAAAGGTAAAGTTATTGCAAAATCCTTTCTTAAAGATAAGTTGTTTGCTTTAGATGCAGTTCTATATTCTACAATAGCTTTATCTACCTCAACGGTAGAATTTACTTCCCTCTAGCACTACCATTATGGTCATTTATTATCTAGATATTTATACCATCTAAGTTCTAAAGGGATGGTACATGGACTTCCAAAGTTGTCTAGTTTCTTACTTATCTACCCTAGATGCCTTACAAGAACATAAGGATCCATTTAAAGATAGCTCTTTTCATGCTAAGAAGCATTTGGAGGTTGTTCATACTGATCTGAATGGTCTAATACCTACTTCATTATCAAAATATAAGTACTTCTAACTATTCATGGATAATTACTCCCATAAGATGTGGGTATTCTTATATAAAAATAAGAGTGAGGTCCTTCATCATTTCCAGGTCTTCTATCAACAGGTTATGGAGATCAGGAAACCTCTAGTTTACCTCCACTCATGAGAGGGGGAATTCACATCAAAAAATTCTTAGCATTCCTAAACTAGCAAGGAAGTAAACATAATTTGACTGCTCCCTACATGCCCTAGCATAATGGCATTATTGAGAATTATAATTATACCATGATGGAAATGGCTCACTACATGCTATCAACAACAAAGCTGGAGAAATGCTATTGGGTAGAAGTAGTCTAGACAACTGTGTATCTTCTTAATAGGGCATCAACAAAAATTTTGAAGGTCAAAATGCCTGAAGAGGTATGGAGTGGTTAAAATCCATCTATTTCTCATTTATAATTATTTATTTTCACAACATATATGCATGTACCATCTCAAAAGAGGAATAAACTCGAGTCTAAAACATTCATGTGCATCCTATTGGGCTATATCACAACCTCAAAGGCATATCTCTCAAGGATATCAAGTCAAGGAAAATTTATGAAAGTAGAGATGTGGTTTTTGCTAAGTCATCCTTTGAGATGCAAAACAACAAATCAATACCGACCACCTCTCATCGATTACTTCCTAAGTTAGATGATGAGGAGACTCTTCACTAGGAAGAAGATATATAAGGAGAACTGTATGTTGATCTTGGAGAATTAGAACATTCATTAGGTAGTTCTCCACATCCACCAAGTTTTTCTTCACTAAAACAATAGAATTATCATTTGAATTGGGTACTTGGAACTAACAGAGACTCCCATACATCATTCAGATTCTGAACAAGGACTCAGACAAGACATGAGGTAAATTTTGCACTCATGAGTAAAATTATTGATAGATCTAAACCTGATAATGTTTGTGAAGCTTTAAATCAACCACAATGGAAGAAAGAAATGGATGTTGAGTATGACTCACTCATGAAGAATCAGACTTGGGAATTGGTTGATCTACCTATAGGGAATAAACCAATAGGCTCTAAATGGGTTTTCAAAACAAAATATAAGGAATATGGATCTATTGATAAACACAAAACATGACTTGCAACAAATAGATATGCTAAAAAATAAGGCATTGACTATGAAGAGAGATTTGTACCCATTGCAAAGATCAAGACCATCAGAGTTGTTTGTGCATTGGTAGCATAGAATGGAGGACTACTTCAGTAGATGAATGTCAAAAGTGCTTTTCTTAATGGTGATATAAAGGAAAAAGTATACATGGCCAAACCAGAAGGATTTATTGATGAAAAGCATCCTAAAAAGGTATGTCATCTCATCAAATCACTTTATGGACTAAACCAAGCCCCTAGGGCATGGTGCATAAAATTGATTATCGCCTTTTGTAGCATGGTTTTAATTGTAGCCCCTCAGATTCTAACTTATACATAAAGAAGGTACTAACATATTTGTTCTACATGTGGATGATCTTATGATCACTAAAAGTTCAAAAGATCAGGTTGATATTGTGAATAATGACTTCAAAACATCCTTTGACATGATTGATTTAGGGTTACTGCATTACTGTCTTGGCTTAGAGATATGGCAGAAACTAAATCACATTTTTATCTCCTAGATAGACTATGCCAAGACACTCTTAGAAAAATATAGAATGTCATATTATAATCCACTTTCAACACTGATGGGAAAAGGTCTACAACTCTCTCTATTCTAGGATACACCTCAAGTAGATGTAACTCTTTACAGACAGCTCGTTGGGAGTCTCATCTACTTGACATACACCAGACCAAATATATGTTTTTCTTTAAGCTATCTCTCAAGATTTATGTAGGAACTGAAGAAATGTCACTAGGTTACAACAAAGCATGTTTTGATATATGTTTGAGGTACACTTAAGTATGGTCTAGAATATAAGAAGAATAGTTAGTTCTTGTTATAGGGATACACTGACTTGGACTACATCAGATCTATTGATGACATAAAGTCAACACCAGGATACATATTTCATCTTGGATCTAGACCAATCTCATAGATTAATAAGAAGTAAATTATTTTTACTCTTTCATCCACCGAAGCAAAGTATCGTTCCATATATGGAGTTGTATGGAAGGCGATATGGTTACATCACATACTAGTTGATATGGGCTATAATGAAAAGAAGCCTCCCATCATTCATTGTGACAACCAATGTGTGTTAAATCTTATAAAGAATCTTGTTTATCATGAAAGGATGAAACACATAGAGGATAAATGTTACTACATTTGAGAATAATTTTTAAACCACCACATCCATCTCTAGTACTACCCTACATATGCATAGATAGCATATATACTCACCAAATCCCTTGGAAAGGTGAAATTTGAATAGTTTAGGGAGTACATTTGTAAAAATAATGTAATAAGGGGGGAATGATAGCATAATTATTACATTATCTGGAGGATGATTGAAACATCCAAAGGATAAAAAAAATCATGGATTATTCAAAAGATAATAAGTATGTTATAGAAATGTCTAGATAATAGGTTAGTATTAGAGTGTTCGAGAAATTTTATTAAGCTATAAATATTTAATCAGTTTCCTGATTTTAATCAATGAGAAAAAATTAAGTTGCATATCTTTTTGAGGTTTTGATATGTGATTGGGGATTGGGTTATGGGTTAACAGATGAGATGTCTTTTTGCACAAATGTTGGTTGGTCAAATATTTATAGTATGTCATGTTTTATATGTTTTATAATAGGTCATGTGCATCAAAGATGGGATGATCTGAGAATTGTTGGTCAAAAATGGTTTAAACAAAGACACATTCATCAAATATTGGATTACCATACATGGGTCATCAAAGAGGGTTTATAAAATATGGGTGGACCCACATAAAGTTTGTATAAGATGGTTGGTTCAATTATAGGTTCATGAAAGGTGGGATCGTCAAAGAAAAACTCATTGAATATGGGTGGACCAAAAATGGTGCATAATTAGAATGTAGTTGGATGGTCAATATAATTAGTTTGAACTTGAAATTTCCTCTTTATTCATAAAATGCTCATATTGTAGGAAGCCATATTGGAATTTCCTCTTTTTTATTCATAGATAATGATACACTTTATTCTTATTTAATTTGGGGTTCCTTGAATTGGTAATGATAAGTTACAACTAAATAATGGTGACTCAAGAACATAATTTTTGGGGTATATATTTAGCAATGGTTGATTGTGAAATTTTCCATTGCATGGTGATTGATTATTGGATTTTGGTTTGAGGGCTTATTGTTGTAGGTTTTTTCTTGTCTAATTTCTTCCAAAATTTGGAAAGTGTACCATTTACTACTTAGGATCCTGATTAGTGTAGGATGGTTATTGGTGTTGTGGTTGATTTTCATATTTTCTTAAAATTTTAGGAAAGCATACCTTAGTATAAAATGTTGGATGGTTTGATTAGGATGTGTTAGATTTTCTATGGTTTATTTTGGTAGGATAAGGTAGCAAGTGGATGGTAGGCTTGATAAAGTTGGTTCATATTTGATTAGTATAACATAAAAGAATTAAACCATAGCGCTGATTACATAGAGATAAAGTAATATTTTAATGCACACACACACACACACACATTATTCTGTATGAACACATTAAAAATATATAGGATAATATTTACTCTAACCAAGGATTCTAAGATCCCTATAAAATCTCTCCTAGAAAACCTCCAAATCTCGTAAATATTAATCATGATATATTGTTTACTGTTAAAAATATATTCGATCAAGACAATAACAAATTATATCTATAAGTAAATTATTACTCATGTTATAATTTAAATTACAATAATAATGTTACCAGATATTAATATGCAACATTCACCTCCTTAACATTATTATTCCTAGTTACACCTCCTTAATCTAATCATGGGGAGAATATCATCTTGTATTGCATCTAAATTTATGGCTATGTGATTTTTCCAAGGAACAAAACCTTGAAAAATAGTTTTGATTTGGGTAACAATTTAGGTAACAATTCGGGTGATAGATCCACCCTAATTGATGACAGAACTTCTGGGAGCCATAACTTTTGCACCGTATCTCCAATTGACTCGCTGTTTGAACCGTTGGAAAGATAAGAATGAGGAAAAAATTTTGAGATGTAAATGGTCTCCACTCAATGAATTTTGACCCCTAAAAAGCCAATGGAAGTGCCCTAAATTTCAATTTTAGTAGTGCAGTCTAAAAATAGTAAGTTTCTAAAAATAGTAATTCCTTGAATTCTGTATTGTTTTAAATCTTGGAAGTTGAACCACTTAATATAACTCAATATTTGTGACCTTACGCATCCTCCCAATTCTTTTAAAATGTGTATAAATGAAGAGGTAACCCAAAATGTGAAGACAAACATCTCTTCCTAGAGACAAGCATATATTTGTACTGTGATATTGAGTAATACTACATCTCTTCTTAGAGAATTCATTGTTAATGTGTTATTTCTATGCTATTGCAATATTTATCAACCATAGCTTCTAAGTTTTAGATCAGTGGTATCAGAATGGTTTGTCTTGAGAGTGTCTGATCCTGAAAATGAGGTCAGGCTATAAGAAGCTTGGGTGGGAAACAATAGAGCTTCCAAACTTTCCACCTGTTCACTCCAAATGACTTCAAATGGTGGATGACACCGAGACATCCAATCATTTCAAGGAAATGGTGGATGAAGCCCTATAATAGCAACAAGCATAGATGTTATAATAATTTTCCCAAATTCTTCAAACACTTCCAATGGGAAATTCTAGCTCCACGGCTACACTTCTTGGCTCCTCATCTAGGAAACATCCTTTCAGTGCCCCAACACCCTTCAAGGTTTAGGTAAATTTTGATATTCCTACATTTGAAGGCAAAATCAATGCTGATGCAGTAGAAAATTGGTTGGATCAACTGTCTTCCTACTTATTTGTAAATAAGTTCACTGATGGAGAAAAGATCACTTTTGCTCTTTTGAAATCATCATTTCCCAAGAAAAACTAGTGGGAAGTGTACAAAAAGAGGTTCAATATAGATGACATTGGCCTTGAGATGGAACCTACCTGGGATGATTTTATGGAAGCGATGAAATAAGAATACTATCCCATTGGAGCATATGATGATCTATACATACAGTGGCAACAACTTCACCAAGGTAAGGACCAATCTATTCAAGATTACAGAGACATTTTTCATTCTTTGTCTGCAAGATTGAGCATTCAAGAAAGTGAGAAACATAAGACTCTCAAATATCATGGTGGACTACAATGGTACATACGGGGGGAAATAGAATTCTTCAATTTGGAAACCCTTGATGAGGCATACAAATTTGTAGTGAAGATTGAATATAAGCATGGCAGAAAGGATACAAAGAGTCAACCCTCAAAATGGAAAAGTGACAAGGAAGGTCAAACATGAGGCCAAAATTAGAAGCAGAAGGAGTTTTTGGATAAGAAATCCCAGAAGGGGAAGGTTAGAAAATGGTGTGATTACCACAAAATTGGAACTCACTCCAAATAATAATGCCAAGCCATAAAGTCACTACTTTTTGAGTCACAATACTCAACATTTACTACTCTGCCTCATACACAACCCACAATTGAAGAGGATGAAGAAGAAATTATAGATACTGAGCCTGACACCATCATCGCTTCATCATAGACCCATGCGGAAAGACCAGATGACAAGGAAAGATTATTTCACTCCAAATTATGGGTAAAAGGTAAGCCTCTGCATTTCATTCTTGACAGTGGGAGTCAAAAAAATTTAATCTCTACTAAAGTTGTGAAAAGTCTAAATCTATCCATGAAGCCTCATCAAAAGCCCTACAATATTGGATGGTTGAGCCCAAGGAGAGACCTCCATGTCACCCATCAATGTCTTCTTTCATATGCTATAAAAACATTCCAAGATGAAGTCTTGTGTGATGTGGTCAATCTAGATGTTTGTGATGTACTCCTTGGTCAGCCATTCATGTATGAGCGACATGGCATCTATGAATCATGAACTCTAAGGATCACCCTCACTCTTGGAATATGGAGCTATAGGGTACCAGAGGTACCACCTCCCACATTTGTCTCCCTAATCAGTGTTAAACAATGCAAGAGATTATTAGAGAGGATAAAGCAATTTATTCCTGTGGTGGTCAAACCACGTAAATCAGAGAAGGCTGATGTTGTAGTCTTGACTACATAATCAACACAACAAAAGTAGATAGGAAAAATCACAAGAGAATATGATGACTTATTCAAGTCACCCAAAGGAGTTCCACTGCATTACCAGGTAAAACATTCTATCGATTTGATCCCAAGATCACCTTTGCTTAATAGTCCTGTGTATTGTAGATTAGTTTTGGAGAATGATGAGATAAAAAGACAGATTCAAGAATTGATCGAAAAGGGTCACATCAGGCCAATATCTTCACCTTGTGGTAGACAAATTATCCCTATTCTTGCCTTGCTAGATTTACATCAACCTTTTGATTTGATGACAGATGCATCTGAATATGCCATGGGAACTGTCATCATGCAACATGGCCATCTTGTTGCATATCATAGTGAAAATTTCACTGATATAGTCAGGAAATATCTAACATATGATAAGGAGCTCTATGCCATTATGCAAGCCTATGAATAATGGAAACACTACATCTTGGGGAAAGAGACGGTCATCCACATTGACCATAGACCATTGGAATTCATCCAGACACAAAGCAAACTATGAAATGAGAGGTGTCAAAAGTGGGCCACATATCTTTAGAAATTCCACCTAATAATCAAACAAAAAAAGGGGAGCTCCAATATAGCTACAGATTGTCTGCGCCACCCACCAATTATTACACTCACAATAGTTCTTGACTTGTACGAACATGAGACTGCCACTTAGGGTGCTCTTAATGAAGCAGATCCTATCTTTTTTGATACATATCAAGTGCTTCAAAAAGGTAAGCATGTTTTTGATTTTTGTTTTCAAGATAATGTCCTCTGGTATATGGGGCACATCTATGTTCCAGTTGTAGAGCAACAAAAGATGATATGGGAAGCACACTTTAGTAGGATAGCTAGACACTTTGGTATTGAAAAGACATTGGCAGCTATTCAAAAACACTTGTATTGGCCCCATATGCGAAAGGATGTGGAAAGATATCTCAAATCTTGCACCCCATGTTTGATAGCCAAGCCAACAAATAAGAAGCAAGGATTGTACACGCCATTGCCAAAACCAACCAGGCCTTGGGAATCTGTCTCAATGGATTTTCTCTCAGGTTTGCCCACTTCAAAACATGGTAAGGACTGTATTTTTGTGGTAGTTGATCATTTTTCAAAAATCATTATCATGATTGCTTGTAAGAAAAATATATCTACTGAAGAAACTGCTCAACAATATTTTAGTCATGTATGTCTCCATTTTGGTCTTCCCAAGTCCATTGTCTCAAATTGAGATAGTAGGTTCTTAAGCATCTTCTAGTCCACTCTATGGAAGATGATGGATACTAAGCTGATGAATTCCATAGCCTTCTATCCATAGAATGATGGTTAGATAGAGGTGGTAAACCACTTGATTGTTCACATGATTCAGATGTATAACTCCAAACATCCACACACATGGGATGAGGGACTCCTTTTCATACAACATGGATACAATTAGGCACTGCACAGCTTGACCAAACACAGTCCATTCCAAGTATGTTTTGGGTTCAAACCCATGGCACCAATTGATATATCTATTCCATTTTATACCATGGAATACATAACTCATGGAAGATCTAAGGCAACAAAAGCAACAAATTTTATTGAACAAATGCAACACATCCAACAAGTTCATGACATCTTGGATAAGATGAATTAGAAGTATAAGCAATGCCATGACAAACATAGGATTGCACACCATTTTTCTATGGGTGAAAAGGTTTGGTTATGGATTTAGAAGGAATGAATTGTAGGCCCACACATAAAGGTTCAGCGTCTGTGAAATGGTCCCTACACCATCACCAAAAAATTTGGATAGAATGCTTTTGAGTTGAACCTACTAGCCTACCTTGGTCTGCATCCAATATTTAGTGTGGATCTCCTCAAACCATATCATCCACCACTATTGGACACTTCAGCTATAGCAAAACAACTAGACATTGATGAGCTTGATCCATAGAGTTTTTATTTAGTGGAAGAGGATCAGATTGTGGACACCTGGATGAAGACAACAAGAGGACTCTCTATTCTACTTTATCGAGTGGTCAAAAGGGGCCAGCTTAGCCACCAAGGTGACTAGCTCAAAGAGAATAAAATCAAGAAATAAATACCACAACTAATGGGTAACATTGATGAAATGGGTACCATTGATTTTCAAGGAGAGAGGAATGATCTAGGCAATAATTTAGGTGACAATTCGGGTGACAGTTCCACCCTAATCGATGACAAAACTTTTGGGAGCCATAACTTTTGCATCGTAGCTCCAATTGACTTACCGTTTGAATCGTTGGAAAGATAATAATGAGTATAATTTCATGAGATGGAAAGAAATTTAATTGATGAAGTTTTACCCCTAAAAATCCAACATAATTTCCCCAAATTTCAATTTTAGTAGTGCAGTCTAAAACTAGTAAATTTTTAAAAATAGTAATTCCTTGAATTTTGTATTGTTTTAAATCTTAGAATTCAAACCAATTAATATCCCTTGAGATTTGTGACCTTACACATCCTCCCCACACTTTCAATATTTTTATAAATGAAGAGGTAACCCGAAATGTGAAGACAGACATCTCTTCCCAGAGATAAGCATATATTTGTATTGCGATCTTGAGTAATACTACATCTCTTCTCAGAGAATTCACTGTTAATGTGTTATTTCTATGCTATTGAAATATTTATCAACTATAAATTCTAAGTTTTGAATCAAGATTTTCTATGGCTAACCAAGAACTAATGATGGTATTTCACATGGCTTACCAACAAACAATTATGTTTTATCCCATGGCTAATAACCAACAAAGTGGTTTTGTTGGTTTACCACAAACCATGTTATATATGAAAGTATATATTTAATTCCCATAATCTTATAACTTAGAGGGATTACAAAAGGAAATATCAAAAGATATTAATAAAAAAAAAATTGCACTTTTATTCTTATTCAAGCACACATGCTGAAATAGAAACTATCACACCACACTAAAATCCACACAACTATAAATATCACACCACACAAATGTTCCACTAAATTAGAAGTGACCTCTTTGTTAGTGGCTTATGAGAGGCTTGAATGGCATCCATACTCCTATGCCTCCATCTTCCAACTCATGAAGCTACTTCACTTAGCCAAGTGTCAATGAAGGTCAAGTGCATGATTTGTCGAGGAGAAATCACTCCATAAGACTAATACTTTTGAAATTTGACTCAAGACTTCAAGGTCACCTGAAAATGTGTCCTTATATAAAATATTGAAATTGATTTGACATATTTTTGACTCATTTTTAACTTTGATAATTTTTAAAAATGATGACCAAAAAATTTCAAGTCTAGACTCTATATTGACTTTATTAAATAAAAGACACAAATTCATATTATTGACATGAAAATGACTAAAAATTAAATTAGATTTGTATTAACAATTTAATTACGAATCTATTTATTTAAAACTTTATACCAAACTTAAAAAAATTTGGCCCTTTATTAGAAATCTAATTACATACTACATTTATATAAAAAATAAAACTAAATAAAACATATTAAGATTCAATAATAAAATTACTTAATAGTAAACAGAAAATACTATTTGATAGTGTACACCAATAACATTTATGGGATGTATGATGTTAGTTTGCACAAATTCAAGACTAGAAGAACCTTATAATGTCATTATAACAATAAGTGCTAACATGGTAGATGTATGAGAAGATGGGAATTGAGCCAAGTGAACTTGTAGGCATGTTGGCACACACAATATAATTAAAAAAATTTACGTAAAGGCTAAACATATTTGGAAAGCATACAAAATATTTTGGACCAGCTAAAAATTTATACAGCATTTGAATAAATGGTAAAGCACATAGAAATTAATATGGGTAGTGAACATATCTTGTAGTGTATATGAATGATACACATAAGCTGGATCAATGTCAATATATGTGAGTGAGAAACACCAAATAGATATGCATCTATTAGATACATGCATATTAAAAGAACAATCGAGACACCATCAAAAAAGTGAGACTGTAGTCTTTTGATGTCATTCAAAACACTTCAACATGCAAAATTGTGGGAGTTTACTATTGTAGTGTTGCAAGTTTAGAATCTTAACTAGTTGATAAGTAGAGAGACACTAAATGGTAAAAGGATGGTGAACCAACAAAGGACATGATCATATGGATATAAGTATGGAGAAATACAATGAAAAATATGTATGAACAACTCCTCTCCTTCAAAATGATTCATAATTGGTTCTAGTATAAATTACACCTCTGTAGGTTATTTATGAATATATTTATTACCATGTAATAGTCCACATTAAATCCTAATAATAGAATGGTTCATGACTAGAGATGATCAATGCCATAAGGAAGATCAAGATCAGATATATGCTGTAAGAACAGATTTAAAATGCATGTGTGTAAATCTATCGAAAAACACTTGGTGGCTTCCACAGTGTATTATTTGCAAACATAGATCTATATTTCTCTTAAAAAAATTCATAGGAATATCATTGTAATGGATGATGAATACTAGATTATACGAGATGATAAATCTCTTTCAAATTTGATTAGTAAAAAATAAAATAATTAAACCATAGAGTCGAGTATACAAAGATAAAGTAATATTTTAACACACATAATCTTATTCTGTATATATTATTCCATATGAACACATTACAAATATATAAGATAATATTTTCTATAACTAGGGATTATGAGATCCCTATAAAATCTCTTATAAAAAACCTCCAAATCTCCTAAATATTAATCCTGATATATTATTTACTATTAACAATATATTTGATCAAGCCAATAACAAACTATATCTATAAGTAAATTGATACTCGTGTAATAATTTAGATTACAATAATAATGTTATCAGATATTAATCTATAACAAGGCTATCAATATCATCGAAAGGGAACTTATTTTTACTAAAAATGTTTTTGTTATTTATTCGAGTTACAATTGCATTGGGTTTGATTTAGTTACAACTTGTTTCTAATGGATTTGACTTGGATTTAAGATTGTAATTAGATTGAATTAATTTTTTATTTGGGTTAGATTATGTTTGATTTATATTGGTTTGATTAGGCTTGTAATTTATTAAGCACAATGATTCAATCAAACACACATGAAAGTACAACCTACCTAGTGATGTAGGATTATAGTCATATAGTGGTCCATTGTTAGTAACCCAAAATGTATGTGGTTAGTGATATTTGGTAATGTTTTTCTCCCAACACTACTATCCATCTGCAAAAAATAGGCTCATAAAATTGTTTAAAATATGCTAGCTAGGGGTGTCATCTATATACATTTTAGTATGTTAAGGCTAAAATATTGATACAAGAGAGTTCTTAAAGTGATAGGTATTGGTGGAATCAAAACACATCAACTAATTCCATTATTAAAATGGAAAAATCTTAGCTAATGACAACAGGTTTCCTAAGAAATTTATATATCCTAATATATCATAGACTTTTTCTAGACATTACGTGAATAAATCCTAGTCATTAGACCCTAAAACTATAAAATAAAGAGGAAACAAGTTTTTTTTAATTCCCATGTTTACCTTCCAATGCAAGGTAAGATCATACATAACTATAACTTATGTTGACATAAATCCCTTAGGTCATTTTTGATTCCCATGTTTGCCTTGTGGTGGGAGGGTATAACATATGAAACCTTAGATATGATAAACACACAAACAAAGCTAAATAAAATAATATGGAAAACAATATTTTTTGTTTGAGCTTAAATGTGTGTTGTGTTTGCTTGATTATATGCCTTTAAAAATTGAACCTATAAGGTAATATGTTAGTATTTTGAGTTTATATAAGTCTTTATCAAGTGTAAACCTAAAAGTTAGTGAACTCTAAAACAATACTATTAGAATCAACCATAAAAGAGATATTTATTAATTGTGTCATGTATCTTTCTTATATATTTATTTTTGTATGAACAAGAGCTCAAATGAATACTTGAGTCAAAAGTTATTCCCTACATAAGATACCCACTCGTGTGCAAATTCATCATTCCTCATTAAAAAAAAATTATTCTTCATGAAGATACATTATTTCTCAGTAAAATTTCATTGTTCTTAATATAGATTCATTATTTATCGATTCAGATTCATTGGTTTTAGTGTATTTTTTTGTTTGTTAGTAAAGATTCATTGTTTCTCAGAGTAAATTCATTATTCTTAGTGCATATTTGTTATTCTCAGTGTATATTAATTTTTATTCAGTGTAGATTTGTTGTTCTTTAGGTAAGATTCATTGTTCTATATGATGATTCATTATTACTTAGTTAAGATTTATTGTTTCTTAGTGTTGATTCAATATTATGGAAAGCACATTAATTATGACTCAAAACCTACCTAAAAATACATATATGCAAACAAAATTATTCATAGAGGGCGAAGTCAATTTTTAGTGTAGGATCATTGCTCCTACAATGAAACCATCATTTCATAGTGAATTCTTAGTTATTGTCTAAGCTTATCAAAATATTTAACTCATGCAAGACACAATGAAGCCATGCACAAAAATATTTTCATTACACAAGAATATTTTAACTCTCACACATTATTAAACACACTATTTATCCATATTACATTATCTTTTGACATTATACAAATATATAGGAAAGTATTTCCTATATTATAAGAATTTTACTAACCACTCAATTATCTAGAATATCTCACAATATTCTATAATAGTGAGTTGTGTGATTCACTTCAAACTCATATACAAAGATATTATAAAAAGTTCCTAATATATACTATAATTATATAACAATAATATATTATTAACTAAATTACCATAAGTAGATTATATTTACCATATGGTAAATAACAAATTATTAATATACCCAATGTAAATCCTAATCCTCAACATTCTCCCCCTTGGTTTTTACATGGTCAAACATATCCTGCTCTCTGATTGTAGCATGCTATGTCTACATGTTCATGATCTTATCTTCAATATTGAAACATAAAGCTTGCAAAAAACTCTAACACGATGTATTATTATAAGTGGATTTCATGGATGGATATATCCACCACACAGACATTAATAAATATATATGCTTCCGTTCATCCTTCACACTTGTCCTTTAATGGTTTTACCAAAATTAGACCAAAAACCTTACCTAATTGGTTTTTTAGGTGTACCAATACCCTTTCACAAATGGTTTTCTAGGTTCACCATAAACCTTACACAATTAGTTTTATAGGTGCAAAAAAAACCTTGCACAATTGGTTTTCTAGGTTTACCAATAACTATACAAAAATGGTTTCTTACAGGTTTACCAATCACCTTTACATCATGATTGCTTTAATAAATTTTGATTGACATTATACAATGCTTCTAAAAAATGGGTTCTGTGGGGAATACTCGCAAGTGAATAGGAATGAACCTCTATTCTTATTAAAAAATACAATTAAAAAAGAAATGTATCTACCATACCTCACACCTAAAAAACACATGCCACTGAATTAGAAGTGGCCCCATTGGTAGTTGCTAATGAGAGGAATGAATGGCCTCCATCCTCCAATGCCTCTAACCTCATTCAATTTTAGTAATCAATTATCAAATTTATCTTTGAGGCTCATGAGTAGAATGTTCCTCTCTCAATGTAAAATAATACAAAGGGCATTGAGGTCACTTGAAACTACATCCATAAGACAAATTTTTATATAATTTTTGACACACCTTGACATGAATTTGACTAAATTCATAATCACATAAAATACTAATTATTATTTTGACATAAGACCAACTCTTAACAATTTATTGATGTAAAAATGTATTGTAACTTTTGACTCCTTTTTTGTAATTTTGACATAAAGATAAACATAAACATAAACACTAACATAAATGCTATGCATTTAATAAAGTAAATTATAGAGTGCTAATATGAACTTGCTAAAATATAATAATCACATTAAAATCAACTCAAATAATTGCTAAACTATCTACATAAAATCTCACCAATAATTATCTTTTCTCATTCTCAGAGGTTAAGCACAATGTTATTGCCCATTATTTCTTTTAATTATTCATACCTACTTTGATAATATCTTGATTTTATACCAGTGTTAGGTATTGTATGAGCTTATCAAAATATTTAACTCATGCAAGACATAGTGAAACTATACACAAAAATATTTTTATCACATAATAAGTTTTTATTTCTCAAACTCTATTACACACACTATTATTTCCCTATTACATTGTCTATCGATATTATAATAGTATTTAATAAAATATTTCCTATATTATAGGAATCTTAATAACAACTCAATCCTATAGAATATATTAAAATCTCCTATAATAGTGAGTTGGGTGATTCAATCCAAACTCACATACCAACATATTACAACAAAGTCTTAATATATATTATTTTCACATAATAATAATATATTATTAACTAACTTACCATGAGTAGATAATATTTACAATATGGTAAATAATAAAATAATACTTTACCTAATGTAAATACTAATCCTCAACATGAATAATTACTTTGAGTCTATAAAAAAGTAATTTTTAAGTTAAAAACATGAAATTTGACTCAAATTTCTCCTCATAACCTTCTATAACTAGATCAACTAAGCTATTAATACCTATCAAGAAAAAACTAGGACAAGATTATGGATAATATTCCCATCAAGCATGAAAAATATATGCATACACAAATGTTGGATAAAAAATAAAAGCTAGAAATCAAAACATGATGTACTATCACTACTCTAAGAAATGGTATGCACCTTCGATGAGAAAAAGAGAGAAATGTGTATACCTTCCTTACAAATGAATATTTTCATTTTGATGTATGGATTTTGCTTTGATTTTACCAATTATGGGTGTTAAAAAAGGGTCACAAAAGAACTCTAATAACATGTTCCCTTGTCGATTAGATGATTGGCTTACGTGAGTGTTGAATTAATGAAAATATTTTCTTAATTTATTGGGTGAAACTTCATTACACTATGGAAGCTTGTTTGAAGCAAGGTAGGGTGGTTAGATTTATAGGATTTTCATAATGATGTCGACCATTGATCTTAATGCAAGGTGAAGTGTTATAATGTATTCAAATATGGGGTTGTATCAAAATTAGAGGAGGATGGATGGGTATTGGAATGTCATGTATTAGGAGTAGTGGACCTACTCCTTTGTCCCCCTTGCCTTTGATTTGGAGATATTTTGTAATTGGATGAGTCATATCATAACTAGACTTTTGGATTTGGAGTGATTTAATGATATGATAATGTAATCATATTATGAATTTATTTATTTATTTTATATATTTTTTGTATCAATTTTAATATTAGATGAACCAACTAACTAATATGATTACCTAGTTAATTAATCTAAATTATATTGGATAGGAATTATATGTTATGTGTTGTCATGATTAATTGATGTGGGGGGGGGTGGGGAAGTAGGGATGAAGATTGTTAAAGCAGATTAACTAGAGATGTAATGGTGATATGATGATGATATTAGGGATAATGGGATATGATCAAATGATGAAAGAATTTAGGTTTAGTGAGATTAGAGAAAGTTAGCGATGAATAGTGATGAATTATAGATGTCAAAAATATCCAAAATGGGGGGTGTCAAAAGTAGATTGTCCATATTTAGATGTCTACATGTAGCTGATCAAGAAAAAAAGTTAAATCCAAAGAGAGTATTTTAATTTTTATGGGTATAGTGAATAAAGAAAAGATTTTAGGATTTATAGTACCCTCACTAACAACATTGTTTTGTCAAGTGATGTTAAATTTGATGAAGGGGTAGTGTATGGTCATGCCAAAGATAAAGTAGACACACACACACACACACACACACACACACATTAGAATAATGTGAAGAAAGTATATACATCCCACAAATGCAAATTAAAAAAAAACTACTAGGCCACACTACACAATCATAAAAACTAGTCTTATAAATATTATTACAATATAAAAATCCACACAAGTGGAAACAATAGAAAAATAAGTACCATCAGTTAACAAAAGAGAAGTACCAAAAAGGACTAACAATATCTATAGATTTATATTCACCCTATCATCAAACTACAAACCATCTTCCTCAGCTATCTCAACACCAAGCACCTCAGGTCCCAAGTCATAACCAAATAAAATAGGTCCCAAATGATAACACTGCATTGAGGAATAATAATGGTCTAATTTACCTAGTAAATCTTTCATGTTTGAGGTTTTAACAAAGTTTACCAAATCCTCAACATCACTTATATTCCCTCTTGGATAAATTTTTCTAGTTTTACAAAAGTTACATTAACAATTTCCTCAATGCTATTAAGAACCTCCTGAATTAGGTCTTTTCCATGTACCACATCATCCCTATCATGACCATCCTAAAAAGTGGGATAAACCTTGCATCCAATAATAGCCTTGTTGACTCCAGCCATCTTAAATAACTCAACATAAGTTGATTCATGTTCATTCTCATAATCTTGAAGGACATGCTAGACATCTTGATTTGCTTTTATCCAAGTGAATGTACCATTATTGTTCAAATCTAACAAGATATATGATATTAAAATTGGATCATTAGCTTACTCAAAATAGGATTACTTGATCAGAACCCAGTCATATTCAAAAATCTACACCTATAAAACATCACAATGGTAAATCTTCCAATCAAGAGGTTGAGAGAATTTTGGGCATCCCCACTATCCAATAGATAACTAGAATAAACTTTCATCATCCTTATTTTTAGGAAATTTTTAATCTTAGTTTTTGGCACCTTCATCTTCAAAAAGATATTCCAAGAAACACATCTCATAGTAACTTCAAAATTAAAGTTAGTAAGCAATCTAGACTTAAAATTAAACACTTATAAATTACTTTGTTTCCCATTGAACTATAGGATTACAGTGGATAATACAAGCCATATCTATGGAAAAAATTATGAACCTTGTTTTTGGAACACACATACCAAAAAGTAACATTGCACCATGAAATCTCATAATCAAACAAAGAGTTCCAACTATTAAGACAAATTTTCCATATACTTGTTGCATAAGGACACAATAAAAAGGGGTATTCAATAGTTTTTAACTCACCACAGAATTAAAAATGATGAGTGCCAAAAATAGACTTAGAAATAGCCAACCACATAGCCAATTTATCATACAAAAGAAACATCTAAAGTAAGACTTTTTTGGTTCAAGATATGATGCCTAAACAACATGGAATATAAACAACCAAATCAACAAGGGATCACAAAAATGACACACCTAGTTAATGCTAAGGAAGAAAATTTTGGAGAAAGTAAGTTTATCATAAAGCTTTTTATTGGTGTATTCCAAAATGGGAGGGTCATTTAACCATTTAATATCCCCCTAAACCCCCCAACATCACCCAAGATAGAAACACCTCTAGTAGACTTGAGATCCTTAGGTACCAAAGGGAAGGTTCTCCTCTAAGATAATAGATCTAAAACCTTTATTTGATTTCGGTCCATGAAGCCCAGCGATTGAAGTGATATATATATATATATATATATATATATATATATATATATATATATATATATATATATATATATATATATCAAACATCTTAAACCCTTAGAGAACTTGATGAAGGCTGAGAAACCTCTAGTAATGGAATGGGGCCTTTTATTAAATAAGAGGTTAAACCCTATAGACCTATACCCTTGGCACCTTGACTCCAACCTATTGAAAATAGGAGGCACATTGACAAGGTGTTTTACAAGTTCCCTGGATTTCCAAAAGTCCCTAAAAATTGGTGAACCTAAAACTTGCACTGAAAATAAACCAACTAGTAAATTGGATATATAAATCCATTTCTAATTTGGTTTACCTTTTGGGAATCTCCTCAAAATATTATGTCTTACCAAAACCTTCCACAGATCATCCCCCTCCAAAGCTCTAATGATCCACTTGATAGATAGAGAAGTACCTTGGAAGCTAAGGTATTTCAACAATCCCCCCAAATTTTCTAGGTACTCAACAAAGATTCCTTGTAATAGCATTCCATTTTTTATTTCCATTTCTATCTGAATAATGAAAATATCTAATTATTCTATGCAAAATATTAATTTGAGACTTACTAAACATCTAAAAAGAGGCAAAATATATGCTCTAGGAGGAGAGGATTTTCTGACATACTTAAATTCTTCCAGGGAGAGAGAAGATGACCATGCCACTTACCAATTTTACTTCTAATTTTTACATACAACCAATCCCACATATGTTTGCATGAACATATCAAGGCAAAAGGAATACCCAAATATCTGACCATTTGATTAGGGCCCAGCCATACCCATCCAAAATCTACCAACTAGTCTTTTGGGTCCTCATTCCATCCTATTCTACATGATTTGTGAAGTGACACTTTAGAACTAGAGGTAGACAATATATATCAAGTCTTCTAGCCACCTGTCGAAGATTATCTTTTTAAATATTGATAAATAATGTAGAATAATCTACAACTAAAACATCAAACATTTCTGAATCATTAGGTAGTGAAATACCTCTAACTGAAGGACCCACAAATGAGTTTCTCAACAAGTAGTGAAGTGATTCAACCATCACACCAAAGAATAAGGGGGAAAGATGTCAGCCTTGACTAATTGACCTTTGAAGATTAGATGACTCAGATAGCTCACCATTAACTTTGACAAAAAATAAGGCATATTTATATAAGAAATTTGCCATTCTATAAAATCTATCTTGAACTTCAAAAGCTTTCAACATTAAATCAATGAATAGCTAGTCAATCCTATCATAGGCATTTTCAAAGTCAAGTAAGATCATGCCTATCTCTTGGCCAAAATCAAAATCCCAATTCATACCTTCCTAGTTGGAAATAATATTGTTAAGGGTATAACTTCCCTCAACAAACCTAGTTTGAGTAACTGAGATCAATCAAGGCAGAATGGAGGAAAGCCTCCTTGCTAGAAACATAGCCATAATTTTGTAAGAGATGTTGAGAAGAGTTATAGGTCTCCAATTATTAACCATGGTAGTTTATACATCTTGTGGGATGAGCTTAACCATACCTCCAATTATTTTAGGCCCCATTTTATGCACTTCAATGGCTTTATTAAATACCCTCAGGCATTCAATTGGAATCCAATCTTTATTAGACTTGTAAAATTCTATAGGAAAACCATAAAAAACCAAGGCTTTATCTACCTTCAAAGAATCGATGCTTAACTTTATCTCATCCAAAGAGATCTCACTATTGAGCACAATAACATTATTTGTAGAGACTTTATTTGGAATATACTTAGTACAAACATCTATACAATGTTTTTTTATGGGCTTGATCCACCCAACAATAGAATTTGTGAGTAGAAGGAAAGGAATACTTTTAAATCTCAATCGGATCACTAGACATGAACCCACCAAAATAAAGCATAGGAATCTTTATTTTACCATGATTTGTTATTAGGAAATTAAAAAAGAACCTAGAGCCTTTATCTCCAAGCTTAAGCCAGTTCAATCTAGAACAAACGTGAGCCCCCTAGAAACAAACATAGTATGGTATTTGATCTCATGTTTCAGGATTGTTAGTTCATTAAGAAGGAGAGCATGATTCAGATCAAGATGCAATCTTGATTCTAAAATAATCATATTATCCTATGTATTAAGAGTAATCTTCCTCCACAAAATGGCTTAGTGCCTTTTGTAAGTTTGTGTAAAATTTTTACATATGTTCATACAATAATTTTACTTGTAAATATAGGAAGAGGAATCTACTACAAACCTACCAATGTTCCATGCAGAACGGATACCTCCTTTACAATGTAGATTATTCAAATGTGAAACATTCAGTTTATACAAACCTTTTTACTTGGGAGCACTCAACTCCAAATTATTGTTTAATAAAATAGATATTAAAATGGGATGGTGATCTGAGACAATGAGTGGGAGCACCTTCACATAATTACACACCTTAATGTTTTAAAGCCATTCTTGTTAAAATAGAATCTGTCAAGTCTAGAGTAAATTGTCTTATGAAGGCCTCGATCACTGCACCATGTAAACAATATGCTCTTGGTATCCTTTTTACCTTAGTTAAGATGATTAGAGAGTTTGTGGATCTGCTTGAGTTTAGACAAAAAAAAATAGTTCATTTCCTTTCCATGAAATCATATCGCCCCCATGTTTGTCCTCTTTTTAATCAACCATGTTAAAATCTCCATGAAAAATCCATGGAAATTCATTCAAACTAGTAGAAAGTCAATTCCATAAGATAATCCTTTCTCTATAGTCATTAGAAGCATAGGTATTGCAAATCCTAAATCCCTGGTGTTAGTGCCCAAACTTTCACTTAACAATTTGTGCCCTTATCAAGAAATTAGTACCTGAATATTTAAATGTTACCCTCAAATCGCAAATGTGTACCTAGAGTAAAATCCTGCTCCCATGTTCATGTTATTTATGAGATCTCCATTTCGACTAACATTTAAAATTTTCATGATTTAATAAGATTGAAAGGTGTATGATGAAACTCGAGCTGGGGTAATAAATCCAAGTGGAAGGTCAACAAATAAGACAGTTTTAAAAAAAGGGTAATGCGTGGGACCCAGAAAGAAGTTGAGTGGCGGAGTTTTGAAGGTCAAATGCAATTTTTGCAAATTGCAAATGAAGCATGGAAACCCGCAGAGATATTGGTCGGAGAAACAAGTTGCAAAAAACACTTGTTAAATATACGAGTTGCAAATTGCTTATCGACTTCCCAAACAAAGTTTCAAATGAAAGAAAAGCGTTGACATTTCGACGTGGATGGATGGATGAGTGAAGGTTTCAGGTAGGTCATAGGAAAAAACAAAGGTTTTAAACAAGAAATACGTCGACGTGGGAGAGCTGGCTGAGTTCCCAAGTGGCAAAGTAGAACGCAAAAACAAGTTTTAAAGCTGCAAACTGTAGCTGAGCTTCTGAAACCTGCATTGATGAAATTGTAGTCCACGTGGGGGAGAGAGGTAGGCGAATTGTTTGCAAAGGGGAATGGTAGAAATGCAACGCTACTATGCAACTTTAACTTTGTAAAATGCAGCAAAAGTTCCCCCAGCCCGTCGACAGGGACGACAGGGATTTCAGCTGGGAAATTACATGACAAAAACAAACATTGAAAATGCAATATACAAACTATTTGTAAGACTCCGAAGTTTGCTGCAAGGGTGAATCATGGGCCCACAAAGAATGGTTGGGCAGAGCTTCCAGGGCAGGGTGCAATTTGAAAAAAAGCAAACTGGCAATATGCTTTGTAAGTTCCCAAGCCCGCCGGAATTTCACATGCCCAAAGCAAGCATTAAAAATACAAGTTGCAAAATGTTAATGAATCTCCGGAACCTGCTGCATAGCTGTGATTACATGGAAAGCGTGAGGAGGCATCAACATAGGAAGCCATGACGGATAGTTAAAGGAAATAACATGTCAAATGATAAATAAAGCACAGGTCAACGTAGCCATTCCTACCCATGCCAAGAAGGAATACGACCTGAGTCCACGTGGAGGAACAATAAACAAGACAAAAGCTTTAAAAGCAGCTGGGCACAGATATGGAAGAGAGTGGGCTCGTGGCAAGCAATTAGCAGAAATATCAAAGTAAAATGCATATTTCCAATATTGCTATCAAACGCATCTCAATTTACCAAAGCCACCAGAGAAAGGTAAACAACAGAGACAACAAGTGAAAATGCAAAAGTGCTTATTGCAAAACTACAAAGTGCAGTCGAGCCTCGCAATCCCGCTGGTCACAGTATAAGAGTCCAACGTGGGGCGGATATTGTAAGGCAAAATGCACATTTCCAATATTGCAAATTACAAACTACAAATCAGTCCCCTAGGACCGCAAACTTTACAAGAAAATATTCAATGATTAAAACGCCCAGCTGGCATATTAAAGGTTTAAAATTTTGCCATGTATTTTAAATTGGTAAAGCAGTGCCCTGAGGGTTGTAAGGAACTAATAACCATCAGCAAGGTGTCAGGGAACCTAGAACAATAAACATGCTCTGATCCCACTGTGTCAGGATCTTGCTCCACCAATTAGAGCACATATAATTACTTCTTGTATTAGCAACTAAACACGGAATTTAACCAGAAATATAAAGTAACTAGAAATATGAAACAACACAGGAATTGAGAGACAATACACAATTGTATTAATAATCACTCAGAAGAATATACAATAAAGAAGATGCCACTTCTTCCACCTCAAAGGCTCGCCACACCTCAAGACCTTCTTCCCTCTCTCTCTTGGTCACAACAATCAACTTCAATACAGAATTGATGTTCACCTCTCCAACCAGTCAGTAACATGCTGCCAGTTCACCAAGTACACAACCGTACTCCAAGTAGATCTCCTGCTCTCTGCTGCTACCTGCAAATCACTAGACCTTACTCACCATTGTAGATCTCCTATAGAAAGTCATGCACACATGCTGACCAAGATCATACACATACGAAGAGCCCTGCTGATTCTCCAAACTAGTACCCACCTTGGTACTGTGGCACTAGGAGGAACGCACCATTGCTCTCTTCTCTCTGAAGGAGCTTATTGCTCTCTTACTCACTAGCTACAAATTTACAATATAGCCCATGAATCCATATATAGATCTCATGCTTACAATAATTAGACTAACCTAATTACAATAATTAGACACGCAACTCAAGACTAAGACTAGCCTTTGACATGCAAACACATAGTCCAAAAATAGACTCTCTGGGATCAACATGCAAACTGCCTATTCACGCACAGGCTGCCGACGTTGGCTCCTCCATGACCGATGTCGGCTGACTGGTGACTGACATCAGTTTCTTTCTCACTACCATCTGACCGACGTCGGTTGATCAGACCGACGTCGGTTGCCCTGCAACTGATTCTGTAACTCCTTGCAACTCTGCATCGTCCGTAACTTCTCTTGTTTGCATCATGGTGAAGCTTTTAGCTCCACAACCTAACAATCTCCCACTTGGAGATAAATAGCTGCACCTGTACCTATACACCGTCTAAATTATTCCTTGGCTTGTATTCCTCTTCAAGATCAACCCTGAAGACTAACCACCACACATCCCGTGATGCTACACTTGTCATTCAAGTAACCTACCACATCTGAACCTACATATCCATGTAGTGAAGACCTTGACCCTGCATAACAAGAATCCCTGCTGCTAGTCCCACTGAACTGCCCTCTAGTACTCCTTCCCCGAATTGGCTCTATACTTTCTGACAACCCCCACTGCTTGGGAAAACTCAGGTCTACACTGGACTTCATGTGATTTTGAACCCTGTTTCAAGCTAAGCTTGAACTGTCTAGCCCTTGGTGTGCTTTCCGATTCTGCATCCTGCATCATGAACCCCGCCAACACTGTCTTCACATCAGCTCCCACTGGAGATAAAATCTCCATGTCTCTTATGCCAAAGAATTTTGCTGCTCCAAATTCTTCCTAACACACCTCTGAACTAACCTTACCCTTAGCTCAGCAAATCCTTGTATGTACAAAACTTGCTAGCAAATCACCCACATACAGTAACTGGATAATGTCGTGACTCATCATCCACCTGGTAAGACAAAACCACAATAGTTACACTGACATTGACTGAAGCCATGCTTAGTCATCCACCTGTCAAACCTGTACCATTGTCCTGCAGCTTCTTCAAAACCATATGCCTTGGCCTTCTGTCTCTTGTGTCCATCCACTCTCTTCTTTAAAATGGGAATCCATTTCGTCTTTCAGTGCTTATTTCCAGCTGACAACTCTACCAACAAATACTTGTTTGGTTCTTCTCCAAGGACTCACACTCCTCATCCATGTCAAGCTCCCACTGTATCTGGATTCTACCTACATTGCCTCTTTGCATCTTCTTAGTTCTTGACCATCAATAAGCAATATAAAGAAGGTGAACAACGAATATGAGGTTCACTTACCCTTTCTGACCTCAACATGAGCATTTGAGACTTGTTGATAGCTTGCTATCTGCCCACCATCCGTACCAGTGACCGATCTCAGCCATCTTCCAGTCTGCTCCCGACCGATGTTAGCTCCCTATACTGACCCTGACTGCCAACGTCGTTTCCCTGGCTGACACCGATATCCTTTCTATCGACGTTGGTTCCTTCATGACCGACGTCAGTCTTTTTGATGCCGACATTGGTTACTGTCTAACCGACACCGGTACATGTGTTCATCTGTGAGTGATAACTTTTTACTCGCGAGCTCTCCATGGATCAAGATCCTGTTAAAATCAACGTAGCTCTGCTCAGAATAATTCAGTCTCCTCACCTGATCTCTGTCCGTCATCTCCTCCATGAACACCAAGGATTTTCAGTTCTTTAGCTTGTCAAAGACATCTGACTTTCACTTCAAAACCTGCATTCTCCTTCTACATATGTGACTAAGCCTATGAAGCCACATCTCTGCAACAGAAGGTGAATCAGTAATATAAGTAGATAGATAAAGGATACCTACTTTCTTACCACCATCTAATTCAAGTGTATCCACTGTGAGAGTTACAGTGCGTCTCTCATCACCCAAATTTTCTAAAAAAATTAGACTAATCTCTAAGACTGGTACCTGCATGACTTCTTTCAACCACTGTGTGTCATCCATCTGCAATTTCAGCTTCACTTCCCCTTCATCAATCATCTGACAAGGCTCTCCAACCCCTAAATAAATCTCTCCAAAGTCTCCAAAGACATACCCATGAAAAGATGCTCTATTTCAGGCTGCATGGAAAGAGGCAAGAGAATCTGTAAACAAAGATTCTACTTTTCCAGAACATCCTGTGCAACATTACCTACAACATATGCTTCCACACGCTGATCTTCTATCAACCAACAATCTCTTTTTACCTGCTCTTTCTTTCCATCAATCAAACCATTCGTGCTATTCAGTTTCTTCATTCGTAGTTTACTTTCTTCTGCCATTGCTATACTCCCACTCAATTTGAAACCCCTGCGAGTGACCTGTAATCAAAAACACTACCAGATCTGAAACCACCTGTTAGTCAATCCAACTAAAAGCTCTGATACCACTTGTTGGTATCATCTCTTGAACCTACAACCAAGGCTCTGATACCACTTGTCAGGAAACCTAGAACAATAAACATGCTCTGATTCCACTGTGTTAGGATCTTGCTCCACCAATTAGAGCACATATGATTACTTCTTGTATTAGCAACTAAACACATAATTTAACCAGAAATATAAAGTAACTAGAAATATGAAACAACACAGGAATTGAGAGACAATACACAATTGTATTAATAATCATTCAGAAGAATATACAATAAAGAAGATGCCACTTCTTCTTCCACCTCAAAGGCTCGCCACACCTCAAGACCTTCTTCCCTCTCTCTCTTGGTCACAACAATCAATTCCAATATAGAATTGATGTTCACCTCTCCAACCAGTTAGGAACACGTTGCCAGTTTACCAAGTACACAACTGTACTCCAAGTAGATCTCCTGCTCTCTGTTGCTACCTGCAAATCACTAGACCTTACTCACCATTGTAGATCTCCTATAGAAAGTCATGCACACATGCTGACCAAGATCATACACATACGAAGAACCCTCCTGATTCTCCAAACTAGTACCCACCTTGGTACTGTGGCACTAAGAGGAATGCACCATTGCTTTCTTCTCTTTGAAGGAGCTTATTGCTCTCTTACTCACTAGCTACAAATTTACAATACAACCCATGAGTCCATATATAGATCTCATGCTTACAATAATTAGACACGCAACTCAAGACTAAGACTAGCCTTTGACATGCAAACAAACAGTCCAAAAATAGACTCTCCAGAATCAATATGCAAACTGCCTGTTCATGCACAGGCTGCCAATGTCGGCTCCTCCATGACCGATGTCAGCCGACTAGTGATCGACGTCGGTTTCTTTCTCACTGCCATTTGACCGACGTCGGTTGATCAGACCGATGCCGATTGCCTTGCAACTAATTTTGCAACTCCCCGCAACTCTGCATCCTCCATAAATTCTCCTGTTTGCATCTTGGTGAAGCTTTTAGCTCCACAACCTAACACAAGGCACGTCCCCTTTCATTTCATTATTACTGGTTGTGTATTTTTGGCTGTGCATTGAGTGTGGAAAAGTCCTAGGAGATAAGTGCATCATTTGGGAGGTGGCACGAACAGGTCCCTGATGATAGGTATTTACTATAAAAAGGCCAAGGTCAAGGTTCTCCATGATTCTGAGTTTCTCAAATGAGTCGTTGAGTTGTCCACGTGGACGTTTGGTTTGTGCACATTTCAACGAGTAAAGTTGTTGGACGAGCTTATACATTTAATGACACAAACAGAGGGAGAGCAGCTGGTGGTTCTTCGTCAACCTCTTGTGGCAGATCTACATATTGGTTATGATGATATTGTCAACATTATGGTATTTCAGTAGGGTCAACAAATTTATAATGGGTGCTGCATGGGTAAAATTGGGGATGCTTCTTTGTCCCTCAGAAATATACGAAGCTTTAAACTTGGAGAAATGAGGTGCAACGCAGGGATCATTATAGTGGATTTTGCCAAAGACTTATGTCAGGTTCATTCCACTACCTATGTAGTGGTTGTGAGCATAGACAATATGATATTAAGTTGGTATACCGGCAACAATAAGCCTATGCTCCTGCCTAACTATTTATTTCGCATGGGAGCCTCTGCAATTCTCTTGTCTAGTAAAAGAATCAAGTGCCAACTCAAACACATCATTACAACCCATAAAGGATCTGAGGACAAAAGCTTTTCAATGGGTTTATGAGCCAAAACATGAAAATGAGGTCAAGGGAATTGTCCATATCAAGAGACCCAATGGAAGTTGTTATCCATGCACTCAAGGACAACATAACCACCTTGGGTCCCTTGGTTCTTCCCTTGTCAGAGCAATTGCTATTCTTTGCTACACTTTTTTATAAAAGGGTATTAAAGATGAAGGAGACAAAGGCTAATGTCCCCAATTTTAAGATAGATTTTGAGCATTTGTGCAATCATGCTGGAGGCAGAGGTGTTTTAGGTGGGCTAACAAAAAATCTAGGATTAACTGAGTATGAGATAGAGCCTTCTAGGATAACTCTACCTATATTTGGAAATACTTCTAGTAGCAATTTGTAATGTGTATTGGCTTACATGCAGGCCAAAGAGAGAATTAAGAGAGGGGCTAGCGTATGGAAGATTGCTTTTGGGTTAGGATTCAAGTGTGAGCAGTGAAAGGGAAGTCTGTAGAGATTTCAAGGAGAGATGTAATTTTGCATTTTTGCAAATATGCAATTTGTAAATTACATTCAAAATTCTACCGCCCGCTAGTCAAACATGAGGTCAAAAGTCAAAGTGGAAGTTTTCAAGCCAATTGAAACTTTACATTTTTATAAATTGCAAATTGCATTCAAAGTTATCAAGTCCATGATGGAATTTTTGGTGGAACTACAACTTCAGATTGCAATTTTTGAAATTACAAACTGCAAATGTGCTGTTGACTTCCAAATTTCCACCAACTTGAAAATTTACAGTTGGGGTCCAAAATATCACCATAGAAAGGAGGTGCAAAATTACAAATGGGACCCAATGTTTTGCATAAGGAAAAAAGGGGTAAAATAATGTGCTTAAGCATTATAAAATTTGGTGGTAACCCTAAAAAATCAAAAGGAGAAAAAAAAAAAGAAAAAGAGAAGAACGTTGATGTAAAAAAAAAAAAAAAAGGTAAAATAAACTAATTCTTGTATTTCCAAATATTTTTGCTTGTTTCGAATAACTCCATGGAAGAGGAATGTTGCAGGGTTTGTGAGACCAAGGTGGGCCACTACAAGCATATCTTTCAAATGGCTATGGATCCTATGTTACAATCTAATGCTATCACAACAAAGCATGGATCACTCTTTTGTTTGCATGAGAAGAAGGGTATCTATCCAAAAGTTTCTAGTTATGCAAATGATTGGTTGAAGGTATAACCAAGTGGTTACACAAGAGGATATGGAGTTTGATTTTGTCCCAAGGGAATATTCTCCCTCAAGTTAAAATGCAATGCATTTCTAGTCAAAGAGATCAAGGGTTTGTTTCAGATCTCATCAGGACATGGATAGGCAATCACCAAAATGATTTTCTTGCATAAAATGAGCTTCTAAGGATGATAAAGAGTGTATTCTAGTTGAAGCATATTACCAAAATATTTGGGGTGATAAATTTGAATAAAAAGAAGGCTTGACCTCTTTTCAAGGTTGTTGTTGGTATTCCTAGGTTTTAGGATCTTTCAAATTTTGGGATCCTTACTATGTGTGTGTTGTCTATGTCATTAAGGTGGTTGAAGTTGTATAGCCATTACCAAGCTCTGAGAGTATTGTATATGTCTCCCCTATTCAAGAGTAAAGTTGCCATCCTTCTCCCCATGGTAGCATTCTTGAACACATGATGTATGCATTATTTGTTTACAAGTTAGTGTAAAATAACCATGAGTTTTGATGTATCTTATCATGGAAATGTAACAATATATTTCACATTCTCTGTTGATTGGATATTTAGTTTTATGCTTAGTAATGACAATTATTTTGGTTGTAGATCTAGGTTGTAAACCCCTTTCTGTATTGTGATTTGGAAATGTGTTGTTGATAGCATTTTAAGGACATCCTAGGTTTATGGATTTGACAAAATAAAGTGTTTGAATCTCTATTTGTAGTGTATAACTTAGGGCTTTAAAGATCATTTGAATACTTGCATTATATTGACACCAATGGATATAACTTATTCTTGATAGTTTCCTTATCTTGTATTTCAATTTTCTACATTTTTTGAAAATGAATGATTTTGTGCCTATTGAAGGAGTTCTTGTTGTTTGAAAACTATCACACCACTCTTTTATATGAACCTAACTTGTCCTACCTACTCTACCCTATAAATAATACACCATGTTACATATTCTAAGTGTTAATTGCTTGTAGATGCATAAATAATACATATCTAAAATGTATCTATGTTTGGTGCTTTAAATCCCAACATTGCAATCTCCCATTTGGCCCTGATTTATCAAAAATTTCTTTAAAATGAAGGTTACAATCATATCCCCATCTATCTTTAGTAGCTTTTGTCTATCCTAGAGCACTTCCCCAGCCCATGTGATAACTCTTCTTGAGTGGACTATACAAGCTTGGTTATTCCTTGGTCATATTTGTGTTTTAGTGTGCTAATAATCCTCATGGAGATTGAATTTTAGTATCCCTCCATATGAGCAAACTACCCCATAGGTCCTCTCACCTTGGTTCAAGTAGATCCAAAAGTAGCAGGGAGATAAACATACTCTATGTTGATGTCTTTCAGTCATTATCTACATTTATTCTATCCTAATTCTAAACCCTTCCCTAGCTATAATGATATAATTAGTGGTTTTTCATCTTTGCTTACCATATATTCAAGTGTACAAGGCTGAGTGTAAGGGGTGTATAATTGGGAACCAACACTTGGTTCTCACATTTGATAGTAAGCCACAAAGCTCTGTGGCATGGGGATGAACCATAATCAACCATTGACTCCATCCATTTGGGATTAACTAAGATGGATGCACCTCCTTTCCCTTTTAGATGATAGGTAAAAAAGGGGAGAATATATCCAAATGTAATTTATTATCGAGTCAAGTTTGAATATAACTACCTTTAATTCCTAAAGTAATAATAAATAATTGTCATCTCTTGAACACCTAAATTATCTTACAATTTGTTTATGATCACAAGATTCCAATCCCCTCATATTCATACTGAAAACATTCATCAACCGAAGGGGGAGGGGGAGCCTACTTTTGCAGACTAGAGGCCTTAGATCCTCCCTTGTTTTGGTATAACCTTGTAAAAAACTAAGAAACCTTATTTTCATTTGGATTTTCTTTGATCAACACCTCTTGTAAAACCTTTATGAATATTCCCATTATCAACCCTATGGGATACTAGGAAAGGTTCTGAATTGGTCTCAATTTTCAATCTTTTACCATTGTTCCTTTGCAGACCACTACAAATAAATTTCAAACAAACATATTTAAGAGGTAAAACTCTTTCCAAAACAACCTCAAGTTGAAACATTCATCACAAGGGGTGGGAGAGACTACCATGACAATTCTCTCATCAGAACACAAAATAAAATTGAGGGTCGAAGTGCCAGGGGTATGGGCCACTGAGATAGGTGAATTTTATAAAATAACAACATATTCATCTGAGAGTCTATATTTAGTACAAGGGGTTCCACCATACAGTTACCCTATTCAAGGCCCAAAAATGGCATATGAGAAGGACTCTTTGTGTTGAATGTAATTGGGCCATAACTATAAACTCACTAGAAGGTCCAAATCTAACAAGGGCTTTTCAAACATTTGTTCAGAGGTGTTGTAAGTTTGTAAGCCCTTAGGGCACCCAAGTTACACCAAATGTTCTTTAAGAGTTACTTAGCTAAAATATCATGGGTTTTCTATTACCACAACACCTTCTTTATAATTAGAGATATTTATTTTCAAACATGTCCTTATCAAATGGTAAAAACTTATTCAACACTAGTCTATTCATCCTTCAAGATTTCCCTAGCAAAGGAATTTTTTTTTAATATTTACATCATTTAAAAAAAATAAAAATCATTTATGCCAGCCAACCATTTGATGGGATAAGAGAAAGATTCTCCTTTAATATTGAAAAAAAGGTTTTTAAGGATGACTTTTAACGGGTCTAAAGAAATCAAAATCCTATTATGCATATGCACAAGAGAACTTATTGAATCCTCCACCCTAATAACTTATCCTAGGGTATTTATATCTTGAGTTATAATGTACTAGATTTGAATAGCCACATTTTTAATATCAACCCTTCCCAAGGTGGCCTTAACAATAATTTCTTCAAAGTCTAGTTTAGGGTTCAGACAAACATCTTTGAAAACTGATTTTCCAACAATCTAGAGGTGTTTGTTAATAACATGCCTCTACATGTTGAATTTTTTGAAAATAATAATGAAAACCCCATTATGAAACATTTTATAAAAGGAAATATAAATACCCATCTTTTTCCCCTAGATTGAATTCAACCAACTATCGAAAAAAATACTAAAGGGTAAGGAATTCATAATAAAACATAGAAATGAAACCCCAAAATTTATAAAATTATATTATTCTAATTAAAAATATATTTCCATTGATTCATTAGAAATAGAGAAATTTTTTTACCTAGGACATATGACTTACCATCTTTGATCGAGATGCCACTAGCTCTATCATTGCTTGATTCTATAGCTTCTTAAATAAATTCTTCACCTTCAGAGTGATTTGAGACATATTCATACCATAATAATTTAAAAAATAGGGGATTTTTACCATCACCTTCCTTTATTTCTTCATTGACAACCAAATCCTGAACATTGTTCTAACCAGGTCCATTTTAAACACATTCCACAAACTTGAGTGAACAATTAATACCACCATCATTCAATATCTTTAGATTCTCAGAAGCATCCCTTTCATCATTTTCCATAACACTTACTTCATAAATGGAAAAAAATATCACTTTATACCAAAGTCTCACATGCACACAAAATAATCTAAGTACAAGTTAGGGTAACATAATCAAAACACCAAGAAAATAAATTAAAAAGACCCAATAAAATAAAAAATAACCATATAAAAGGAACCAAGCATAAAAATCAACTAAGGGAGATGCTCAGGTATAAAATGGGGAATTTAGACCAATGTAATAAAGATCCAACCAATAGAGATTGAAGCATCGACAATGAAGGATGACTTTTCATCTTCCCATTTACAGAGCTCGAAGCCTCTAAAACTGAAACAACTATAATAAATTAGGAGGTCTTGTGATTTGGAGTTAGCTTTTATAAATTACATATTGAAAATTATAAATCTATTAGTAACTATGGTATGCATGGTGATATTATTGATGATAATCCCACTAACACTTCAGTTTCAAGTTTTTAAACTCCTCCAAGAAACCCTTCATCTAGTGTTTGTATCCCATAAGCAAAGCCAACTTCATATCTTGGTTCTTCTACAAATTTAAGAATCTTGAGTTAAATTTATCAAAATAAAACAAATAAAACACATGAATAATATACAAGAGGCAAGCTAGTAAGTTATGTTTTATTTACACAAGATGATTTCCATCCATGATGTTTTTAATTTACTTTTACTAATGATGTTTAGGTGTAAATAATGAAAGATAAAATTTATTCCATTCATAGGAATGATACGTGGGAACTTTAAAAACCTCTACAATATAATAAATGTATTGGTATTAAATGTGTCTATAAGAATAAGTAAAATAGTGATGGTAGTGTTGAAAGACACAAGGCATGTCTAGTTTCATAAGGATTCACTCTAAGATATGGCATAGATTATGAACAAGGATTTGGAATATTAGTAAGATAAGAGACCATTATAATTGTTTTTTCACTATCAACTCGAAATAAATGGATCATATATCACATGGATGTAAAAATTAACTTTTTGAATGGGTAGATAGAAGAAGAAATATATGTACAAAAACCACATAGATTTGTATGTTTAGGCAAGTATAACCAAGCCTAAATGTTAGAGAAGGATTTATATGGCCTCAAGAAAGCATGAA
>JARHVA010004533.1:1320000-1325000 GCA_037957365.1 Torreya grandis | reverse complement strand
TTATTGAAATTTTATTTACTAATTTAGTCAATCCAAAACTCTAACTAAATTAGAAATAAGATTCCAATATTCTAAAAGTAGTTAAATCATTTGGTGGACCTAACTTACTTTATTTTTGCATAAAAACCCTAGAAATCCTAGGATAAATTCCTTGCTAATTTTTTCAATATTTTTTTTGATTTTTCCTACATATTTTTACTCAAAAATTAACATTTAATTTATAAAATTCAATAGTAATTAAAAATTTCTTCTAAACCCTAGTTGCATACACTAGGCCCCTTTAAATCATAATTTTTCAATATTTTTTTGATTTTTTACCTACATATTTAAATAAAAAATTGACATTAAATTTTAAAATTATTTAGTAATTTATAAAATATCATTTTTCAAAACCCTAGTTGTATATATCTAGTTTGTTGTTTAGATTATATCTATTTAATCTTTTCTTTCATTATTAAAATTCTTTTCCTTATGCCACCTAAGATCCTTTCATCTCTTCCTTTGAGATGAAGTGTAAGGCTTAGTGGTAACCCTCCTTAATTCACCCAACTTCCTTCAAACCAACCATATACCATGGATAAACAACCAACTCATGTTCTTGATATAGATCCTACACATCCAAATTACACCAATTTCCATGAGGATAATTTTTGATAATGAGTAGTATGAGAATAAAAATGATGATACAAACACCGATGTTCTTGATCCACTTCCACCTATTATTTATAATGAAGTTGTCCTCAACAAAGATTTTGTCCTACAAAGTTTTTGAGAAAGACCCAAGGAATATCCCTGAGATCATACTCTTATTTTACAATCTATCATGGAAATAAAAAAGGATAAAAAATTTGAGTCTTCCATTCCTTCAGAACAACCATTTGTAAATGACACTATGGGGGAAACTATGTCTTAATAACCCCTATAACAGCAAAACCTTCATCTATGCCACCACCAGCTATAACTAGTACATCATTATCTCTTGATGTGGCTACCCTTATGCAAGAGATTAAATCTCTTTAATACAAATTGCTATATCTTGAGAAAGGTGCTTCTAGACCAACAAATGATTTAGATTCTTTTGCTCTACTTCATACACCATTTCCACATCATATTACTTCAAAACCTTTGCCACTATATTTTGTTCAACCCAAGCTCACTCTATATGATGCCAAGGGTGATCTAGAGACACACTTAAGAGCTTTTCACATAGCATTCTTGGACTATGTGCCAAATGATTGGCTATTAACCAAGCTATTTCCATCGAGTCTAAAGGATTATGATTTAAAATGGTTGTATAGTCTATCGAATCAGTCATTCAATGCATCCAATCCTTTAGCTAACATGTTCCTAGCTCATTACAATACTTACATTGGTGATAAGGTTTCCTATGGCCAAGCTACACAAGAAAAATAAAGGTCAAATGAACATCTAACAGATTATGTTCTTTGATATAAGACTATATTGGCTAAGATGACTAGCCCTATGGCTGATCAAGAGTTAAAAGATCTCTTCAAATACAGTCTTCTACTAGTTTTACATGAATCAATAATGTTAAAAATATTCTCTTCCTTCACTAATTTGTGTCATATACTAAAGGAAAGGGAAGTCAAATTAATTTTAATAGGTAAACTCAAGTACACAAGTATATCAAAAATAATAAACAAGAGTAACAATAAAGTCCCATACAAAGTAAAGGTTAATGATAACAAAAGTCATAATCAACTTATGCTCAATGTGGCTTTAGATCCCCCTCAGTGAGTGGTTTTATCAACACCTCCTCGATGAACCTTTACCAATTTACTAGTTTCTTTAGTGAAAGTTTTATAGCAACTTTTGGAATGTAATATCATATCTCTCCCTCCTATTCAAAAAACTGATCCAATAAAGCCTCTTCTATGGGAATATGATTATAATGCATTTTGTGATTTTGACAAGTCATTAGGACACAAAAAAAATATATGCATCAGTTTGAAACACAACATACAAGACTTGATAGATGGCAATGCTATTAAACTTGGCAATCTAGTTGAGCCTCATCAAGCAAAGCAAACATAAGACAAATATTTGAAAATATTATTAGATCCTTTCCCACAGCATTATAAATAAGAGATATGGGATACATCAGGTGTTCACCATGCATATCATGCACATCCTCTACTAGCTACATATCAGGCACCTTTAGTTGAGTTACACCCTTTGAGTAATATGATTGGTGCATACAATTCTAGAATTCTAGCTAGACCTTCAAAATCCTTCTCAGAGTAGGAAATAGTTGAAAATGATCTGAATTATCATACACTCCTTGTTAGATCTTACATTCTTAATCATCCTATTCATAGTGTTCTCATATATAATGGATTCAATGTGAACATATGCAATATGACATTACTATAACAATTGAGATATTTAGTGCAGAATATTACCTCGATGAATATAGTTATCACCAAATTTAATTAGCATATACAAATTTCATTGGGTAATATTTTAATTCATCTATAGGTTAGTCCAACACATGTGGCCACAACATTTACTATTATTTATAGTGTACGAGGATTTGATATGTTACTTGGCCAACCATAGATTTAGAAAGTTTCAGTAGTACCTTCTACATTTCATAGATGCATGAAATTAATTCATGCTAATCAAGTTATTATGGTTGGTAGAGTTATATGTGAGTTACCAATCCTCACTTTAGATCCATCTACTATTTTGTAGTCACTAGTTTAGTTCTGCCACTAGTTTTAGTTTCTCCATCAGTTTTAGTTTTTCCTTTAGTTTAGTTTTAGACAAAGTTAAGGCCTCCATCACCATCATAGAGAGTTCATACACTTCCATAGAGGTCTCTTTTATAGCAACCATAGTTTCATAATTCTAGATAGTTTCAAGCTACAATGTTCACACCTAGGGTAATATCATTGAGGTCCCACACCTCTACACATAGAGCACATGTTTAGAGAGCTTGTCCTACTACCATATGGGTCTCTACGAGCCCTATAGTTACATATACTTCTCAAAGCTATAGGGAGACCCTAAAATCACTATATACTATAGATATTTTAGAGAATTTACAATATACATAGCTTTTAGAGCCACAGTCTTAACTATTTCATCAAGCTTCACGATCACACATGATCCCTCTCTTTGTTATAGAATACCACAATAGGGGTCTATTATGAGACTCATCAGTTAGTATACTCTCTCTTTAGCCTTATACATAGATTATTTTTAATTGATTATACATAGCTTATTACCAAAATCCAAAAACATTCAAATATTCTAAATTATTAAAAACAATACAAATATTTTAAAATACAAAAACATTCAAATGTTTCAAAATACAAAAAATAATAAACAATTTCAAAATATAAAAACATTCAAATATTCAAAAATATTTCAATTGTATGTATTCTCCATGATTTACATTTCTACTATCATGGTAGACTTACATTTATTATTCTATGTTATTGTTTATCAATTTATCTACATTACCATGATTCACTTGATCTTCTTTGAGTGTGTGCAGTGACTTCCACATCCTTGATTGATTCATTCTACCCATTGAGAGGGCATCCTACTTCATACATTCGAGACACATAATGACATATCTACCCAATGGGGGTGTCTTCTACATGACTACACTATCCAGGTTATGCCATTCTCACACCACACACTATAGTTATCATGATAATAGACATTACTTAGTAGCTTACATAGATTACTCTATCGACACTCACTAGTATATAAAACTTATGTATTTCCTAGGATATACTTAGTTTTATACTGTATGTCTTGCAAACTTTCACTTCTTTCTTTGATTAGTTATATGTGATTATATTTCTAGTATTTTCATGCTTTCTTTTTTTGCTTTGTGTAGCTGCATGTGATTGCATTTCTCAATTCCTATTTTGTATCTTGTATGTGTTTTAGGACATTTTCCAAGTCCTTTTCTTCTATTTTTTGCACCAAACTATAGCACCAAACCCTAAAGTGTCGTATTTTTGCGTTCCTATCCTTTCACCAAATGAAATCTAGATCCTACTTCATGACACTATCTTAGTCCTACATAGTCGATATCAACCTCTATCTTAGCCATATCAATACAGTTATAAGATAAGTTACATTTCCCCTATTTCATTACTATTTTTAGAAAGCTATGAAATTCAAATAAATTATACAAATTAGTAATGTAATTATTGCAATATTATTTACTAATTTAGTGAAATCAGACCTTTAACTAAATAATGAATAAGACTCCAGTATTCCTAAAATAGTTAAATCAATAGAACAAAAACCACTTACAAGGGGAAAAAAATACATAAAAACACCTAGATATAAATTCAAATATTTGAGTTACATTTTTGTTAGAAAAATAATAAACTAGCTCAAAAGAGAAATTCCTATAATGTTCATGATTTTAACACCTCATAAAGGACCTTGAAATACCTTCAAAACTTAACAATGATAAATTTAGTATAAAGTGAAGTATAAAAAAGCTTCTTATTGACCATATATGACACACTAAACTTCTTTAAGACCTTTTAATACTATTTAGGACCAATATTTACAAAGATGAACTTACTTATGATGATGCACTTGCACCATATTATATCACTTAAAACATTTAATGGGATCCTACTCTTGAGTTTTATATATTGTTCTAGCTGATGCAAATGAATGAACCTCTACTTTTATGTCCTTTTAAAATAGTTTCTCATATAAGTACACATGCTCAATTGATCCACACTTAGTTTTTCTCTTTGATGTGTTCTGCAATTTCGCACCTACACATTAAACAAACTCATTAAAGTAATAAACCATTTCTTAATTAAGACTTTACATCATTTTCCATCCTTCTTATTTTCTAGCATGTTATTAATGTTTTCCATTTTCTTGATGGGCTTCAAAATGTCCATTATCAATTTATTTCATGTTGATATTTTCATTGTTATTTTATCTTCTCCTTTATCTACAGAAATACCAAATCCACATTCATATTTCTC
>JARHVA010004533.1:1207500-1315000 GCA_037957365.1 Torreya grandis | reverse complement strand
TTTTATCTCGTTGTTTTTCTTCATTTGGTTCTTCTCTTGTATTAGTCCTTCAATTTAATATTTGATTCTTATTTTTGTGCCTTAACCATATTATATTCTTGTATTTTTTCACCTTCGTGTCTATTTCATATTGGATTCCTTATTTTGAATCTTTAATCTTCTCCTCTTCTCACTTTATTAAGCCTCAATGGGCTATAGGACTGTAGAATTTTTTTTCAACTTTATCCTTTTTCAAATAAGCCTCAAAATTATTCACTTTTATCTTTATTTCATAATCTCCTTAAGAAATTTTGATAATATATGATACCAAAAAATTATGGTAACCACAATTTTATTTATCCATCTCTGATAGTAAAATGAAATAAATTGAGGTTTACAAAGTCTTGGCACAACTAGGACTCTCTTGTGTAACACTAAGCTTATAGCCTTATTAATCAATTTATGACTCAAATTAAACTACGTAAGAATTAAAAGGGTTATGTTATTCTCATTTATTCTTATTATCTCTATACATAACCTTTAGCATTCCTCTTATCTATATTTTTTATAAGAAAACATAGTATATAGTCATTAGGCTTTATTCCCCTACACTTGTTTTACCTTCTTTGTTGGATATTGAACCAAATGAAAATATATATTATTTAAAATAATTTATACATTAATTTAAATATTATTTATCATAATAAATACATTTCATACCTTTCTTTAGTTATATTCTATTAAGAAATTAAAAATAGGATTTAGATTTCACTTTGCAAACCTTAAAAATAGAACTAGAGTATGTGTTTTGAGAATAAATATATATCTGAGTCCAAAAACTATGAAATAACATGGATAAAATAAAAAATATTTTATTATACCTACTTAAAAAAATTCAAGTCTTTTTTATCATTCATTTATAAGACATTTTTTTAGTGTGCTAAAATCAAACTTTTCTAGGTTACTAAAATATGAAGGTTTGACTTTTATCTATATATTTATATAATTTACTATATTTATTAATGTATGATTATTGTTTTTGTTTTTGAATATATATATATTTTTTATCATTTATGTCAAATTAAATACAAATCAAGGTCAGAGTTGAGATCATGCATGGTAAGATGATATGTGTCAAAGAAGTCTCATGACAAGAGAAAATTTAAAGGAAACCTCTTGTTTATCTAATGAGAGATAATTTATAGGTAACCTGGTAATTTGTATGATTTTTTTATCATGTCAAATTTAGGACCATGATAAAAGGTAAGCTACTATTGTGTACTAGGTGTTTTGAGAATCCTAGTCTAGTTCTAAGAGAAGGTGTTTACATAAAAGCATATCAAAGTTTTGTGAATTGTTATAGTACATGCATGAGAAAGTATAAAAAGTTTTGTAAACATGGTAAATATACATATATTCTTAAAATTAGTTTCAAGGTCAAGTTTAGAGGATTAGGCCTCACTTAAAGACCTAGTGAGAAGGCATAGACCTGGTATCATGTTGAGGTGATCAGTATGAGACTTGTGTGATGAAGTTTGATCAATAAATGAGGTCATATGACATTTTTAAGATGTATTATAATTATCTCAATAACTTTCAAGAAATGATCATGATCTAAGCGTGACTAACAATATAAGGCATAATGTACAAAGTGACCTATAATGGCTTAATGAGGGGTCAAGGTAATTTATAAAGGTACTAGAGATATTAATAGAATTAATATAGGTGTCAAAGGTTATGGTAAGTGTGTTGAAATTTTTTGATATCATTTCAAAAAAAATCAAGAATGAAAATTTGTAATAAGGTCCTTTATGTGCACATAATGGGGTGTTATAGACCTCAGAAGAAATTTATTGTGATCATTGGCAAATTAAAAATTTTCATGAGATAAAAAGCAATTCATATATGTTGGGGAATTTCCCTAGATTTATTTTCCTATAATTAGTTTTGGAGTTGAGGGGAAATAATTTATGAATGATTATTAAGAAGGGAAACTAGTCAAAATCCTCCTAAAACACTGATATAGGCCCAATAGGAAAGATATTATCATTTATGGATCATAATTGTTATGTTGACATATTTTTATGTTTTTATAGTTTATAATACTATTCCAATTTTCTCCAAGTGGTTTTGGTTTGTCTTGACATTGAGGAAAATCTACAAAAAACCCCTTATTTCTAAGAATTTTGATATAGTAGGTAGGGTTGACTAGGTAAAAACATGTAAATGGATTGAGGATGATGTTTAGTAATTTTATTTTATTCCCATGAAAGTTTATGAGTATATTTCAGACCTAAATTTTGATAAATCGGTCACGGAAGATGACCTATTGCTAAACAAGCCTAATAGGCAAGACAAGGAGAAAATTAGGGAAGAATGAGAATGAGATTAGGGATTGGTTGTAGAGGAATAGGGATGGATAAAAATACACAGGGTAGTTATTAAATACCTATTCATAATATACACTTTTTTTATAAGTTTGGTTTATTCTCATTCACAATCAAAAATTTGTCATCAAAATGGTTTGTCTAACATTGTGAAGTCTGTGTAGAGTGAAGTTATGAGATTGGTCTATAAGACCAATGTTGATATATAACCATGAAATATATATTTTAATATATGATATAAATATTATTAATTTTAATTTTAATCAATTTTAATATCACAAAAGTGTTTACACATGTGTTCTAAGGCTTAGTTTTAATGACTATGTTTTTGGTGTTACAAATAATTTTCAGTGTGTGAGTGAAAATGATGTTATTGAGTCATTTTGCACTTATTTTAAGGATCCAATTCCAATTAAAGTATTAATATGTCTCATAGTTTAATTTTAATACATATTTATGCATGAGATACTCTTATTAAGCTATGAAAATTCAAAGGCTTTTGATTGGGTTCTTAAGGCCTGTGTGTAGTTTTGAGTAAACTTATGAAGTTGATTAGTTTGGGGTATTTTACCATGTTTGATGAATTTTAATGAACATGATTTAAAAAATAAGATCATGGATATTATATCCATATATTTATTTAGTTGGGTTATGTGGGAAATTTAGTTATATTTATCATATCTGTTAGACAGACTTTTGGGCAGTATGAAGGCCTATTTGTGAGTAGACCTAATTGAGTGGTTCAAGTAGCAGAAAAGAGACAAATGGTGTTAGAAACATAATGTGATAATTTAAAAAGCATATTAAAGTTAAATTTTAAGTGTTTCATCTATTTTTTAAGGATCAAAGTTTTTTAATGATGTTTAAGTGAAATTTGTGCTTAGAGAAAGCCTAATTATGTTAGGTCTCTATTAGGCCTAATGGTGGTTTTGGACCTTAAGGGTAATGACTGACCTATGTAGTGTTTTTTAAACTTGTGAAATGTGTATTGATGTATTTAAATTATTATCCAAGAGTTTTAAATTTAGTTTCCAACCAAAATAGGTATGAACAAGAGTCATGTATAAAGACAAGGCCTAATAGGCCTATTTTGACTAGTTAGACAATTGAGCAAGTGAGCGAAGGATATCAAGGTTTTTTAATAAAGGTAAATGGATTTAATATAATAATATATTTATGGTTAATATGTTATGAATATATATCTATGTGTTTATAGGTGTTGAGTAAGGTTATTTGATCTAATCTTTCCAAAGAAAGGGCTAGTTCAGTGAGAAGGCTTAAGAGACTATTTGAAAGAGTGAGAAGAGTGAGAAGAGAAAAATAAGGAGGTAATATTAGGTTGATTAAGAAAAATGTGTCCAAGGGTGATAATATATAAAAGGTATCTAAGTTATTTCATGATTACCCAGGGGTTTGGAGCCTCTGTCTAGGTTGAATCTTGCTAAAGGACTAGTTGAGTTGGTGCTCCTTGTGGGGTTGGTGACTCAATATAAGTTTGATCCATTTCTTAGAGTATATTATTTTAAGTGGTTTTTTAGTGTATTTTATTATTATATTTTTCCACATATATCTCATGTTTTTATTTTGTTTGCTTTTATAGATGCCTATGTATGCATTGATTGATGTATGCAAGTGAATGAATGTTAAGTGAAATTGCAGGAATATTTTAAAACATATGATTCACCACCATATTAATAGATGTAATAACAACATTTGGTATCATTTCAAGTCCTTTTAAGGAGGTCATATAGCCTAAAATATATTCTAAACAAGAAAATATGTCTAGTCAAGCACAAGTTGGTTTCTTTACAAGCAAAGCTCCATTGTTTAATTGATTCAATTATGATTTTTTAAGTGTTAGGATGAGTACATATCTAATGTATCAAAGTCATGACGTTTGTAAATCAGTCTATAATGGATATACTTCACCACCTATTCCTCTTATTGATGCAACAGGAAAAAAGACTAGTGAAAATAACTCTAAAGTAATGAATGGTATTATGTGTGGCCTATCAGAAGCAAAAATTGTGAAAGTGATGAATTGTATATCTACCAAATAGATGTGGGAAAATTTAAAGGTTATTTATGAGGGATATTCTAAGGTCAAATTTTACAAATTTTAGACCCATAAAAAATAATTTGAAATCCTAAAAATGAATGAAGATGAGACCATTGCAGCCTACTTTCTAAGGGTTGATGAAGTGGTCAACATCATAAGTGATATAAGTGAAGAGTTGAAAGAGTCTACTATTATTCAAAATGACTTGTAATTTCTAACTCCCAAATTTGATTCTAAGGTATCTACTATTGAAGAAATGAAAGATCTAGATAAGCTAGAGATGGATGGACTTCATGGCACCTTAAAAACCTATGAGATAAAGACAAGTGAAGAAAGACTTGCAAACAAGGAAGCTGCATTTAAGGTAGAAAAGAATAAAAAATAGAAGAAGAGACAAGGTAATAAATCCAAATATAATGATGAATTTCATATTGATGATGATGATTTGATAGCTATGTTTACAGGAAATTTGAAGGCAAGCTTAGGTAGATATAATGGTAAATTGCATTTTAAATGTTTCAATTATGGAGAGATTGAACACTTTTCTAACAAGTGCCCTAATAAGCATAAGGGTAATGATGGTGAAGAGTATGATTAAGGTAATGATGATGATAAAAGGTCCTACATATCTGATAAGAGAAATAAAATCATTAAAAGGTATGATGGTAGGAAGTTATTCAAAAATAAAAGAAGTTTCTACACCAAGGAAGATTACAGCCCATCTAATGAGAGTGAGAGAAGTGATTATGAGAGTGACCACAAATATGATGGACTTGATGTTAATTAATTTTTATTCATGGATGTATAATTAAGTTACTCAAATAAAGAAGATTTCATATGGATTGGAGGTGTTTTTGGTGATTCAGATGAAGAAAGTGTTGAGGTGGATTTTGAGGTTGAGTTAATAAATACTCTAGGAGAAATGAATAAAGTAAAGAAGAATAATAGGGTGATGAGTTATCTTATCAAATATTAGGAAGATAAAATCAACTTATTTGATTTTAGACTGGGCAAAAGCTCCTAATAACAAGAGGAAATAGTCAAATAGGTGCAGAGTTAATTCAAAATTGTGACTACAGGTCTAGAAGACAAAGAAGATGAATGTTCAAGGTATATAGAGAAATTGAATTCCTTGAAATCTGAGCTAAAATGAACATCAAATAGGGTCAAATAATTTGTGAGGTTTGATAAAAGCACCAATTATCTAGACAACATGTTGATTATTCAAAAGATTGGTAATGATATAACATGCCTTGGTTGCAATGGAGACTAGAAGAACACTAATGGGATCAAAAAGGTCAATGATCAAACAAAGAATGAGGGTCTTGATAGAATGAAGACTAATAATATCATGAAACTTAATATAATAAGGTATGCTAATATTTTTAATGGGTACTATTATTCATGTAACCAATTTGGCCATAGAGCAAGGCATTATAGAAGGCCCTCCAAGAATCAATATGCATGAAGCTATGAGGAATGTCATCAATCAAGATGTATGGATCATGGTGTGTTTTCATCAAGAGGAATAATATGTTTTAGTTATCATAATATTGGTCATATTGCATAATATTTTAAGCATGATTTATCAAGATAAAACAAGCAGTATGAGATTCCTAGAGTATAAGAAAGAAGACAAGATAGTAAATAGAAACCCAAAGAAGCTAAAATCTATGACCAGTTTGCAAGTTCAAGTGGAATATTTGCCATGGTGGAACCTAGTCAAGATTTAAAAGAGTGCCAAGAATTCTCCCTATCAGATCAAACTATGGATGAAGAAGTCAAGTCCAATAGATCAAGTCAGAATGGTGTTTAAATAGAGATTGAAAAATTCAATATAAAATAACTATTCAAACCTAAGATGATCATGAATAAAGTTTAGTCTAGCAAGGATATAGAGATCTAGGAATCCCCTAAGTATATGTTTTTCTAGTTCACTAGAGTAGAGGTGACTCCCTTAGGCTTCATAGAGGCACTCAATTAGTAATCAAGAATCATAAAGGATGATTGGTTATAGGGGGAGTTTTATAGACTTTTGTAACTTTCAAATTCAAGGTTCGGACAAGAGTCTGCTATAAGTATGACCAAAATAGATAGGTCATAAAGAGTTTTCATTATGACTTAATTAAACGAAGTCATAGTTTTGAAAATGTCTTAAATTCTCATCAAAATAAGGGGATATAATCATGACCCAAATGTAGAAATGTAAGATTGATCTATGTTTAGGTCATTTGAAAATAAAAGGTATAGTTTTTTAGGTCCAATGAATAGATAAGTTACCAAGAACATGTCCCTTTGTTATTAATGTTAAAGGGGGAGAAAGTTTCTATTTGGAAGAAAAAGCAAGTATCAAAGAAGATTTAACTTGAGGTAATAAGAATGAAATGCTATATTAGGAATTTTTCCATCAATGGAAAATGGGGTGATCTTTGAGATATGATTCATTTTGTTGTTTCTAAATCATTTTTTTAATCATTAGTTTCAAAGTCAAGACACATGTCAGTTTTGTTAAGGTCAAAGTTGAGATCATGTATGGTAAGATGATACGTGTCAAAGAGGTCTCATGATAAGAAAAAAATTGAAGGAAAACTCTTGTATCTATGATGAGAGAGAATTTTAAGGCAACTTGGTAATTTATCTGAGGTTATTGACATTCCAAAGTTTGGATCATGATACAAGGTAAGCTACTATTGTGTATTAGGTGTCTTGAGAAGCCTAGTCTAGTTGTAAGAGAAGGTGTTTGTATAAAAGCATATAGAAGTTTCATGATTTGTGATAATAAATGAATGAAAAAGTATAGAAAGATATGTAAGCATGGGAAGAGGTATAAAAACATTAAGATGAGTTTCAAGGTCATGTCTTGAGGCTTAGGCCTCACATAGAGACCTAGTGAAAAGGCATAGGCCTGGTAGCATGCTGAGGTGATCAATATGAGACTTGTGTGATGAAGCTTGATAGTGTATGAGAAGGATATGAGGTTATATGACATGTAGATGAGGTATTATGAGTAGTGAAATAAGTTTGAAGACATGATCATGATTTGAGCATGACTGACGGTATAAGGCCTAGTGTATAAAGTGACCTATAGTGGCCTAATAAAGGGTCAAGGTCATTTACAAAGGTTTTTTTAATCTATTGATAGTATTAAGATAGGTTTGAGAGGTTATTTTAAGTGTGTTGAAAAAGTTTGAGATCATTTATTGAACAAGAATGTATGAAAACTAGTGATAAGGTCCTCTATGCACACAAAATGGGGTGTTGTAGACCTGAGAAGAAATTTCTTGTGCTCATTAGCATGAGATCCTAGAAACTTCATGGAAGTTGGGGAATATCCCTAGATTTATTTTCTTGTATTTTTTTGGAGTTGTGGGGAAATCCTTTATGAACGATTGCTAAGAAGGGAAACCTGTCAAAACCCTCCTAAAACCCTCATAAGGACCTGAAAGGAAATATATTTTTAGTTATGGCTTAGAATGGTTCTATTGACATATTTTTATGTTTGGATCATGTAAATAAATCTACCCTATTTCTACAGGTGGCTTTGTTTTATCTAGATAGTGAGTAAAAATTATAGGAAAGCCCTTGATTCTAGGAATTTTGATGTAAAAGGCATGGCTGACTGGGTCAAAGCATATAAATGGTTGATAATGATGTTTAATACTTGTAGTTTATTCACATGAATCTTTATGAGTATTTTTTATACCTAAAATGTGCTAAACCAATCATGGGAGATGACCTATCACTAAATAGGCCTAATAGGCAACACAATGAGAAAATTAGGCAAGAATGAGATTAGGATTGGTTGCAGAGGACTAGGGATGGATCCAAATAAATGGGTTAATTATTAAAATACATATTACTCATATACAATTATTTTATAATTCTTTATTATTTTCATTCATAAGAAAAAAATTGTCATCAAAATCGTCTATTTAACACAGTGAAGTTTGTGTAGAGTGAAGTTATGAGATTGGTCTGTAAGACCAATATTGATGTATAACCATGTAATACATATTTTTAAAGATGATATAAGGATGATTAGGGTTCATTTAAAACCATTATAAGATCACAAAAGTGTTTATGTAGGTGTTCTAAGTCCTAGTTTCAATGCTTGTGCTTTTGGTATTATAAGTAGTTTTCTATAGTCATATAAAATGTCAAAATTGGTAGCTTGAGTGTGTATTGTGACACCCAAACCATAGGTCCCACATGCATGATATCTTAACCCTTATAAGCACCTTTTTTCTAATTCCTAATCATCTATAAACTTTTGAGACCTGATTCCATCTCAACCAAACCCCATTTCCCATACTTATTTCATCCCCCTAGGTCTCGAAACTGTAAGACATGAGCATTGGGGTTAGACTATACTGATAGACCATAGTGTTGCCCATTTATAGAAACCTTGTCCAATCATGTTTTGATCCCAAATGACCATTTACTCTTTATTCCTCTTCTTCATTATCCTAGCCTATCATGAATGTATTTAACCCATGATCAATAGATCTCTATAAAATCCCATTAAAAGTTCATTTAGAAGGGGTTGGTAAATATTACAAAAGCAAGAAATAATAAAATTAATAACACTAAGACAAATTTACCTATTATTTTCATACAACCATCCAATATAGCTACCAACATATTCAAACCCTCACACCAGTCCTTAGCTACCTCAAGCATACCTAGTTTAGCATTTTTTCATATACATAACACTATTGCACAAAACACATCAAGTGAGAGAACTACATATGGATTGATCCCTCTCCAAAGTATTGATATGTAGGAAACATGCCCATACAAGGGGTGTAGATACATGTTCAATGCATTTTACACACACTAACCCACCCTCTTTCTCAAGTTTTATTCAAGCATAATGAAGGTCTAAGGTTTGAAGATTAAATCTACTTTATAAGAAGCTCTATAGATATTTAGGATCTAAAATTTCATAGGGAGGCTCACACAGAGGCAATGAACAAAACCTATGAAATTCATATCTTTGTAACAAATTTGGACAATAGCAACAAGACTTGGACTATAGTACTTGACCTTGAAGTAGCCTATTTTTGGTGCTCTTGTCCTTTCAATGAATGAAATCTAGATCCTAGTTCATAACACTATCCTAGTCTTGTACAACTAGTGTTAACCTCTGTCTCAATCATATCAACATAGTTTTGAAATAAGTTAAATTTTTACTCTTTCATTACTATTTTTAGAAAGCTATGAAGGTTAAATAAAATATACAAATTAATAGTTAAAATATTGTATAGTATTTATTGATTTAGTCAACTTAGACCTTTAGCTAAATTAGGAATAAGATTCAAATATTACCAAAATAGTTAAATAATTTGGTGAACTTGACTTCATTTGCACATAAAAACCCTGGAAACCCTAGGCTAAATTCCTTACTAATTTTGCCAATAATTTTTTAATTTTTTACTTGCATATTTAAATAAAAAATTCACAATAAATTTTAAAATTCCATAATAATTTAAAAAAAATCATTTTCTTCCAAACCCTAGTTGCATATACTAAGTCCCTTTAAATAAATTTTATTCCAATATTTCTTTGATTTTTTACTTGCATATTTAAATAAAAAAATCACATTAAATTTTAAAATTCCTTAGTAATTTTAAAATTATCATTTTTAAAAATCTTAGTTTCATATATTAGGTCCCTTTGTTTTCTTGAGGTATCACCTTACATCTAAAATCAGATTTTGCATAATAAAGAAAATGGATCTCACTTATTTACACATATTTCTTGCATTTTTTATAAATAATAAGGAGACTATACTCAGTCCTATCATGTACATGAACGATCAAGTTTACCATATGTTACGACAAAGATTCATTCTTTCCCTATAATGCTTACCTTTCATAATATGGGATGATATAAAGAAGTTATAGTTAAACATAATAAGATCTGTCTCCTTCAAAGCAATGTTTACTTAACTTTAATACAAGGTTTCATTACTGGTTTTTTATCTCTCAAATGAAAAAATTTCCAAGTTTATCTTGCTAAACACATTAGAAATACCATAGCACATGTCAAAGTGTTTTATGCATTCATGAATAAATTCATTCTCTCTATCCCTTGATTTGTATCACTCATATGGAATTTTTTTCAAGTTTATCTTGCTAAACATATTAAAAATATTATATCACATATCATAGTTCTTTATGCATTAATGCACAAATTCATGATCTCTATCCCTTGCTTGCTATCTCTCATATAGAACGCTCTTTGTAAACATAATGTTATACAACTTATAACTACAATATCATGCATTTCATTTTAAATTCATTATTTATACCTAGATTCATATAACACATTAGCTACTTTTGAGTATTTCCCTATCACTACTAGACACAAGCAAACACTAGCGGTAATATCTATCCCTACTCAATTCAAAATTGGTACATCTAGCTCTTATCCTATACCTACTACCAGTTTTATGCCTATAGTAGATCATGCAGTATATGCTATCACCAAAGTTTATGAAGATAGGTAGGTTGATTACACCCATGGCTATAGCTTTATCACTTAAGTTAGCACCCCTTTTGATATATTTTCAATTCTCAAGCTCCTTCAGTGATCAGATGTTTACAAATTTGTTGTATATAGTGCTTCATAATACTATAATTTTTATTTCCACTAAACCAACTTATGTTGCATCTATCCTCAACATAATGCAATGGACTAAAGAGAATATTTCCCTTGAGAAAGATGATGTACCCCATGAAACATCATTGAACAACATCTACCTCTATATATTCAATTAAGAATTAACGACGTAAGGGTAAAAAAAGTGTTCGTTAATAATGGTTTAGGACTCAATAGTTGAAACATTTCTTTTCTTAAAAATCTTAATATACAACCGTATGATCTAGACCATTCTGATATGAACATCAAAGGTTTTGACAACATTCTACAAAATATCATGGGTCAAATAATACTCAATCTTAATTTGGGACCTAAAACACTACCAACTACTTACCAAGTCATGCCAAATGACCTCAATTACAATTTATTACTTGGTTAGCCTTGGATTCATGATATGAATGTATTCCCTTCTATAATTCATGCTCATCTAAAACTTGGTCACAAAGGCTACATCTACACATGCCCAATAGATAATGAACCTTTTAAATACTGATGGGTTACTGAATATCCATAGAATTATATTCTGCACTTTAATCTTGGTAATACACCAATACAATCCACTACTCACGATGTACCCTCATACCATGCAACACATCAAACAATTACAAGTTATGTAATAGCATCAAAACCAAATCAACAGTTTACTTTCCCTTTTACAATTAAAAGTCTTAGTAAGATGGGATATCATTTTAAAGGTCTTGGAAAGCATGAACAAGGAAACATCAATCCTATCAATGCATCCATACAACATGAAAAGCAAGGGTTGGGATACTAGCTTACCCTTCTTCATGATAAACCTTATTTCATCATCTCAAAGCATATAAAGTTTTGTCCACCCATTAATCTAGTAGACCAAACTATTAATCATACCTCAAAATTATCATTGATCTATCCTAATCTCATTGATTATACAGTTTCACTAGATATGTTCACATTATATGAATCCTATAATGATGAATCCTTCTTACAAATTTCTAGAGCATATGAGGACCTCCAATCTTGCTATCATAAAAATAGATTTTTCATCACACAAATGCCCATGCATACTTTATAGCAAATCTATATTTTCCCCAAGACATACCAATTGATCTAGATGATACTATTCCTACAACCCCATACACACTAGATCGTTTAACATTAATTAATGAGGATACAATTACTTTCAATTTTTGAACTGATTAGGATCTCTACATTATCCTGTTAGCCATTACCCTATGAAAGGAAGGGGATATAGCTATTCATCAAACTTTAATAAATTTTATAGAACTCTTTGCTTGGTATTACTGACAAATGCTATGAATTGATACATCTTTAGCAATTCATTGGATTCTATTATACCTAGATGTTAAACTAGTTAAATTAAAAAAATTCAAAATGCATCCTAAGGTGGATCTCTTAGTCAAAGATGAGATCCAACACTTCTTATATGTTGGCTTCATTTGACCAATAGCACAGCCTAAATGGGTTTCCTATATAGTCTTCATGGTAAAACCCAATAGATAAATTTGGTGTTGTTCTAATTCCCCAGATTTAAATAAAGCATACCCAAAAGATAATTTTACTTTACCTAACATTGACATGATTATAGATTCCATAGCTGGGTACGAAATGTTATATTTTATGGATGGTTTTTTAGGATACATCCAATTCAAAATCACTAAAGAAGATCAATATAAAACATCTTTTACAACACCTTGGGGCACATTTTGTTATATTGACATGCCTTTTAGATTAAAAATGTTTGAGCCACATATCAGCTTGCCATGACACATATTTTTCATGACTTGATTCACCATATTGTCGAGCATTATGTTGATGATATATTAGCTAAATCAAAATATTGACAACATCATATTATTGATTTATGAAAGATCTTTCAAAGACTTAGGCAATACAATATCTGATTAAACACAAAGAAACATGTGTTTGGAATTACATCAAGAAAACTCTGAGGTTTCATTATTTCTTAGAGTGGCATAAAAGTTGACCCTAATAAAGTCAACAAAATTATCGACATGCCACCTCCCATGAACATAAAACAACTTTGATCCTTAAAAGGCAAGATCAAAGCAATCCAGTATTTTTTAGTTCAACTTGCTAATAAAACTTAGTAATTCACTCAATCATTAAATAAAGATACAAATTTTATCTCTGACCATATATGTAAAAAAATATTTGATACAATTAAGAAATATCTTATTATTCTACCTATTTTAGTACCACCTATACCTAATAGGTTTTTCCTACTATATATCTTAGCAATAGATAACACATTCAGAACAATCTTAGCACAATGAAATTATTAATAGATTGAGTGAGTAATTTATTACATTAGTCACACATTAATTAATTATGAAAAAAATTATTCCATGATAAAAAAATTATGTCTAGCATTAGTTTTTGCCACATAGAAACTTTGACATTACATGGTTTATAATGAGACTCAGGTTATCACAAAAGTAGATTCCTTGAAGTTTTTAATGGTAAAACCACATCTCTCTGGTCACATCACAAAATGGTTCATTCTATTAATAGAGTTTGACTTAAAGATAGTTCTCCCAAAATTAATAAAGGGCCAAATCATTACAGACAATTTGGCAACCACACCACTTTTAGACACCAATCCTATTAATGACACATTTAAAGATAATTTTACTCCTTATTTTACTCATTCCAACACTTAGACCATATTCTTTGATGATTCTCAATGCACATCCAATGTAGGAGTAGACATTGTCTTTATCAATCCTTCTAGTCACACAATTCCTATTACATGTTGATTAATCTTCTCATGAACCAACAACACCACAAAATATGAAGCACTTATCTTAGGTCTATTTTCCACCCACTTCCTATAAATTAGATCTATTCAAGTCTTTGGTGATTCCCAAATTATGTTCAATCAAGTCAATGATGTTTGTCAGACAAAAGAAGAACATCTTATCCCATACCAAAACATGGTACAATGTTTATCATCATAGTGCAATTACTTTTATATATAAAGTATACCAATAAAATACAACTGACATGTAGATGTAATAGCAAGTGCCACATCCTTGATTCCTATCAACATCAATGATGATCAAGTTATTTTCATAATTAAATGACTATAATCACCATCAATATCTAATGTGGATTTGATTACACTATCTATCTTAGCTACTACACACAATTTTGCAACTCCAGAATAATTCTCTGATATCTATAACTTTCTAGACAAATATATGACACTAGACACTTTTTCATGAAATGATAAATTCAAGTTACAAAAATAATAACTTTTTTATGTAATCTTTAATAGAGACATTTTAAAGTGATCCTTTTATGGACAAATACTTTTATTCTTGACTTCAATAGAAGCCAAAACTACTATTACATAGATACATGATAGTGAGTGTGGTGGTCACTTCAATAGAAAAGCCATGTCACACAAATTGTTTCAAAAAGGTTACTACTAGCCTACCATGGAATATAAATGTTTAAAATATTCAAAGCTATGTAATAAATGTTAATGACACAGTAACCTACAACATGCACCATCACAACAATTACAACCTATTATCTCTCCATAGCCATTTATGTTATGGGGATTTGATCTTATTGGAAAAATTAACCCTAAATTCAATGATGGGCATAAGTTCATAATCATAGATACATAATATTTTACAAAGTGGGTAGAAGCCATTCCACTCCAATCTACTATAGGGGAGGACATTTTTAGCTTGCTCATGACTCATTATTTCATGCTTCAGCCTGCCCATAACCATCATTTTTGATAATGGAACATCATTTAAGAATAAAACTATCTATAAATTTTATAAAAAATATAAGATTAAACACACAGTATCCACTCCATATTAACCACAAGGAAATGATCAAGTAGAGGCTACCAATAAAACCATCGACAACATTTTGAGCAAAAATATGACCACATTTGGAAATGATTATCATAATCAATTAGTCTTTACATTATGGCCCTATCACACAAGTATTTGCACACCCATAGGAGCCACTCCTTATTCACTCATTTATGGCATAGAAGTGGTTTTACCATTGGAATTATAAATACCATCTCTTCATGTTTCCCTTAAAGATATTCTTATTGATGATCATTATCATGAAAAACATCTACACCAGCTTGACCAGTTAGACCATACACACATTCACATAGTAGAGCATCTCATAATCTAACAACAATGTATACAACACTCCTATAATAAATTATTTCACACCGCAAAATTCTAAGTTAATGATCTTGTTGTCAAATAAAATCTTCACAATGTTAATGCCAAAGAAGAAATCAAAGGAAAATTCAAATCAAATTGGCTAGGTCTATACATTAAAGCCTTACAATGTATCATCTAGCCTCACTCGAAGGAAAAAAACTCAAAAATCCAATGAATATTATGTATCTACAAAAATTGAATGTCTAGCATTTCATTTCACACATTGTATTGTACATAATTTTAACAAATTAGACGTATATATTTTTATTTTAAATTACTTGTACATAGTTTTTTTGGCTTACTTGTACATAGTTTCTCAGTTTCTCTTCTACATAGTATCCTCATGATTGATTGTACATAGATTATATTTCAAAATACCAAAAATAGTACAAATATTACAAAATGCCAAAAATAATACAAAATTTGAAAATCCAAAAACATTCAAATAATGTAAAAACAAAAAATAATTTGAATTGTATGCATTATCCATGCTTTACATTTATACTACCATACTAGACTTACATTTATTATTCTATGATATGTTTTGTCAATTTATCTACATTACCATGCTTCACTTAATCTTCTTTGAGTGTGTTTAGTGACATCTAGATCCTTGATTGCTTCACTCTACCCATTGAGAGGGCACCCTACTTCTACATTAAAGACATACATCAATATATTTACTCACTAGGGGCATATTTTAAATGACTACACCATCTAGGTTACGTCATTCCTATACCACATAGTCTAGTTATCATGTTGATGTACATTACTTATTAGCTTATACAAATTACTCTATCGACATTCACTAGTATATAACACTTGTGTATTTCTTAGCATATACCAAGTCTTGTACTCCATGTCTTGCATAATTTCAATTCTTGATTTGATTAGTTAGATGGGATTGTATTTCCATAATATTACATGCTCTCCTTTCTTGCTTTATGTAGCTATATGTGATTGCATTTCTCAGTTCCTATTTTTTTTCTTTTATGTGCCTTTGGACATTTGCCAATGTCCTTTGTTTCTATTTTTATGTGCACCTTAGGACACATACCAATGTAATTTACTTGTACTCTTCCATGTTCTTGCGTCCTTCATGTCAACCATGTTTTTTTTCAATTGTGTGTATATGTAGCATTTGAACATGCCTTGTATGCTTACTTTCCAGTTTGAGTGACATGTGCCCATGTCCATTATTTATTTAGTCCCTTGGCCACTCTTGTATGCTTCTTCCTTCTTACCTTACGTGTTTGTTTCTCATTTGATTTTCAATTGTTATCATTACCATGATCCACATCATGCATTATCTTGATTTCTGGGATGCCATGATGGATATCATGATCCATCCCTATTTGATAGTTAACAACTAACTAGACTTTCATTTCTAATTCACTATATTGCACATGATATTGCATTTTTATATCTATCTAGGCATTCCATTATTTATGTAACAATCTCCAATACAAACTATACTATATGTTGAGATATTTTGTTGATTATCATTGCTATATCATGTATTTCTCAATGTAACACACTTTTAGGGATCTTTCTTCTAAGGGCAGTCATTAAAGGGTCTTCATTCCTACCTTAGAAGAGGGAAAATAAATAGGGGTTTTTTCGCAGAGATCAGAGCTCCTACTAGTCATAAAACCAATTTTTTGAACACTTAGAATAGTAATCAAAGGTCAAACTAGGTATAAGAAACCAAAAAAATAGTGATGATTATAGAATAGTCATTAGATTTAGCAAAGGAAAATACTTTCAAACATGGAGAAAAACACCATATAATAGGGTTTCTTATTTTTGATACTCTTATCCAAACAACAAAAATTCTAATTTTTCTAGAAATAAGCAAAAAGGTCAGCTCAGCTATAGTTTTGTCAAATACACATCGGTCTAGATTCAATAGTTTTAGTATAGTTTTTCTTAGAGAATATAGATATAGGAGGCATCATGCATGATATGATGGCTCTTACTTCTAGTTTTAGATTGGTCAGTGGTATAACTTCCAAATTGAAGTCCATGTAATAGACACTAGTGATTAGAGGTAATGTGTGTGGTACATTTAAATTATTTTCTTTCCAAGTTCAGTATAATAGCCAAGCATTATCAATAGTTTTGTGCCTTATTCCATATATAGGTGGTTGGCATCATTTCATAGTAGCTTTCATAAAATCCTAACCTCCACATTCCTAAGTGGTCATCATATAAGCCTAGTTTCTAGTTTTGGGGTGGCTTTCATACAAACCTAATATTCTCCTTCCAGAGTTGGAAAATATTGGCCTATTTTCCATTACACATCTAACTATCCATGCCAAGTTATCATATTACAAATCATTCATGGGCTTCAAGAGCCATCTTATATGACACACATTCACATTGGTATAAGTTTTTAGCTTCACTTCATGGGGTGATAATGGAGCCAAAGGACTAGATAAACTTTGTATTCTTGAGCCACCTAATCATACATATTAGACATATAATCTAAACATCGATTAGCACATACATTATCACATAGCTTCACTTAGTAGGTGATGATGGAGCCAAAGGGCTAGCCTTTGCATTTTTATTCCACTCTTAGGGAATTGAGCACTCAACTCCGTTTATGATATTCTTCTTAGTACAACACATACCTGGCATTACTCAACAACACTCAACATCATAATAGGTTTTGTATTGGTTTGCATACCTAGTGAGGTGTATTTATTCCTTTTCTCTTCCTCTCTATCTTACCCAACTTTTGTATGGTCTTATTTTTTATATAACATATCTAGTAAGAATAAATCTACTCCTAATTTTTTTTGTATATTTACACTTCATGATGTGTTCTCTCTATGCACACCCAACATCACATAACTTTATATGCTTCACCCTTGCAGGTGAGTTTAGGTACACTTTCTATTTTTATTTTATCCTAGTATTTCTCTTTGCTAAATGACTAGAATAAAGGGGGGGAATGTAGTCATACAAAATATCAAAACTTGTATCTTGAGTGTGGATTGTGACACAACCCTTGGGTCCCTCTTGTATGGTCTCTTGACCCTTCTAAGCACCTTTTTACTAATTTCCAATCATTCACAGACTTTCAGTCCCTACTTCTAGCTCAAATAGACCCCATTTCATGTGCTTATTCCATCCCCCTAGGTCCGAAACCTAAAAGATAGGAGCACTGGGGTTGGATATAACACTATAACCTAGGGAGTCCCATTTCTAGTCCTCATGTATAATCACTTTTTGATCCTAAATGACTATTTCCTCCTAATTCCTCTTCTTTATTATGTTGGCCTAGCGTGAATGTATTTAACCCATAACCTATATATATATATATATATATATATATATATATATATATATATATATATATATATATAAGGGGTTGTCAAATATTACAAAATCAAAAAATAATACAAGCAAGACCACTAAGTCAAATTTCCCTATTCTCTACATACAACAATCCAATATAACTACCAACATATTCAAACCCTCACACTAGTCCCTAGCAACCTCAAGCACAACTAGTTTAACATTTTTTCATCCACATAACATCACTGCATAAAGCACATCAAGTGTAAGAACTATATATGGCTTGATCCCTCTTTGATGTATTGATATGTAGGTAGAGTGCCCACACAAGGGGTGTGAATACACATTTAGTGCATCTTACACACACTAACCCCACATCTTTATCAAGTTTCATTTCATCACAATGAAGGTCTAGGGTTTTAAGATTAAATTACTCTACAAGGAGCTCTATCAAAATTTAGGATCCAAAATTTCATAAATAAGCTCAAACAGAGATAATAGACAAAACCTAGAAAACTCAGATCTTTATGACTAGTTTGGACAATAGCGGTAGCACCTGGACTATAGTGTTGGACCTTGAAGTGTCCAATTTTTGGCACTTCTATCATTTCATTTAATGAAATCTAGATCCTAGTTCATGACACTATCTAAGTCTTGCATAACTGGTATCAACCTCTATCTAAGTCATATCACCATAATTTTAAGATAAGATACATTTCTCCTCTTTCATTAATATTTTTAGAAAGCTAAGAAGGTCAAATAAATTATTTAAATTATTGAAATATTAAGTATTTATTTATTCAACTTAGACCTTTAACTAAATTAGGAATAAGACTAATATTGCCAAAACAATTAAACTATTTTTTTTGTGTAAATAAAAATGATGTTACTGAGTCATTTTGCACTAAGTTAAAGTATCTATTTCCCATGAAATTAGTACATAGGTCTCATAAGTATCTATTTCCCATGAAATTATTACATAGGTCTCATAGGTTCATTTTAATAGATCTATGTGCATGATATACTCCTATAAAGGTATGAAAAGTCAAAGGCTTTTAACTGGGTTCTTAAAGCTTGTGTGTAGTTCTAAGTAATCTTATGAAGTTGATCAGTTTGCGGTCTTTTGGCTTGTTTGATGAACTCTAATGAAAATAATGTTTAAGATTAGATCATGGACATTTTATACATGTTTTTTTGGTTAGGTTATGTGGAAAAGTTGGTTGTATGCATCAGATTTGCTAGACATAATTTTTGGTAGTAAGAAGGCCTATTTGTGAGTAGACCTAATTGGGTGGTTCAAGGACTAAAAAAAGCAAAATGGCTAAAAGGTCATCCTTTGTTTCAAATAAATTATAAAAAAATGTGATAAATGAGATGGAAATAATTAGTTATGCCATATCCTTAGTGATAAGTGGGGAGTAAATTGTTCCCCTAAAACATGCAGTAATAGATCTGTTCTTTTATGGTCATCTTATTTTGAGCCCAAAATGTCAATGCATTTGTTGTTGATCAATATTTGAGTTCATAAAGAAACCATGCTACATCCTTTTTTTAGTAAACAAATCTTTGAGGAAAAATGGTGTATAAAATTAGTTTAATTTGATTAAAACAATTTTCTATACATTTTTTCCTTGAAATGGTGTTTTTTTAGCTAGTATGGATTATAAAAGTCTAAAAGCATTTATTGACTGGCCATCTGCTAAATGTTCTTGGAAAAAGTCTTTAAGTGGTTAGTTTTTGTGCTAAAAAATATATCTTAAGAGGACATATAGACTATAATTATAGGTTATTTCAAATAAATAAATACTCTTATTTTTTTTCAATGGAAGAGACAAAAACTTGATATTTTTCAACAAGAAAAGAGGGTTCCTACCCACATCACTAAGGAAGTCATAATTTTACATGTTGCTTTATAGGTTCGTATTCACCTTAAGAACATTATAATTTCTCTAGGGAAGGTTTTAATTAGTAGATACCTAAAATTTGATATGTAATACTTGATTGATATTGGTAGGTTTCTAAGGATTCTAGCTCAACCTAATTAAAGATTCCAATAACTCACTACTTATGAAAATTGTACAAAAATATGGGAGGAAAAAAATCTCTAATGATTATTAGAAGCCAAATATTGAACCATATATTGATGATAAATAAGTACAACAATAATCCAATAAGGACCATATTAATATTCTTGTAGATCAGAATCTACTGGTTGATGATTCCATCACTAATTTAGAGAAGGATATTCAATTAGATGAAATGACTCAATGTAATGTTGGTGATTTTGATGTTATCCTATAGGCCTTAATAGTATCAATTGATAGAATTTATGGGATGAAAAAATATATTCTAAATCATCATGCTAATGAGTAGGTTTTAGGTTCTTGTAGGGGCATAGCTAGTGGCTCTTATTCAACATGCACATTTTATTTTAGTTCTTCAATAGAAGATATACCAATTTCTCTTGGAGTAGGTATTATGGGTGGTTACTTCCCTACATTTGTTGAAAATTTTAATTTAATATAAATTACATAGCAAGGTGAATACTACTTGGGGGGTTATTCATTAATTAGCAGGTGCAAATCAACATGATATAGATCAAGGTGTAGTTTAGAATGGGAGATAGGATGATAAGGGGGGAAATCATAGAGGAAGGATCACTAAAAAATATGATTCACAAACTGGTCCTTTAGGAATGCATTAAAATTGGTTTTCGTATGTTGTCTCTTTTATGATAATTTGACTTGATATATTAAAAACAATGACATATATCTTAGGTAATCTTTTTTAAAATTTGGGATAACAAACTATATTCATAGGCTTGTAGTTATAGCAATACATATTTAGGCTATTTCAGTATAGTTTAATATTTTGCCACTCATAGCACCAAAATTTAAAATTAAAGCATCCAATGACTAATTCAACACATGTAATAAACAACACCAACATTGACACAATGGCAAGACTAAACTTGTATCAATGTTATTGCTGAGAGTATACATTTAAAATTGTAGTTTATTGCCAAACTAGTCAATAGTTTAGTGTCAATAGTCAGTCACCATCCATTGCACCAATTCATAGTCTTGTGCATCAGGACTTTGCCAGCATAGACTTGAACCAATTGATACATCCAAATTCTTTTGTATGCTTGAAACCTAGATGCTATTGATTCTTGAAGAGACAAACATTTTGAGAAAAATATGTTTCCCCTCAAAAACTTGTCTCTCATTCCACTTCATTATAAATATTGCAATGAAGTATCTGCTCAGATTGGTGTGGATCTCATACTCAGCATGTGTTTTCAAATTCTTCTAAACCCATGCATGAAAATCCTCCAAGGATAATGGCAATTTTATAAATGATTGAATCTTGAATATAGATGAAAACATTGTGAATGCTTTAATAAAAATGTATGCTCTACCCTAGGAATTTTGGTAAAATTAATTCTTCAACACAATTTCAAATTTAATTTGTCAAGAAAGTGAAAGTAGATATCAACAAGGAGAAGTAGAGACTATAAAAATTATAGAAACATTTAAGGGCCAATAAGGATTGCATGCCACCATTATGAAATCATAAAAATGTAAGAAAGGTAGTGGATATTAATTTAAAAAAGAGAGGATGAGATGGCATGTATTATAAAATTAAAAAATAGAGCCATGGTAGATCTTGTTTATCGTAGTACGTTCCAATTAGATATTATCTTTAGCCTAGCCGGTTTCTTATACATCAAACTAAAATTGCCTATACAGTTGTTATTTTATGACATTGAAGAAGCATAACATCCATGGCTGCTCAAAAGTAGACATTACTCAAAGTTATCATTCTAGGTGATAGTGGGTAATTTTTTGACTCATTACATATATTATGCTATATGATATAGTCTTACAGTCTTTTTTGTTTTTATAAAGAATATATGATGAATTCCATGGTCATCATTTTATTTATAAATATGTTTTTATATTTCTCCACCCTTGAATTGTTTCTACAATTTCCTTTTGCATAATTACTTTGATTCCATGCCATATTTCGACCCAAATATCACCCATGAGTACTAATGTAAACTTGTGCCCTCATCCAATAATTACCAATGTAATAGTCAATCCTTTTTGAACCTAAAGCAAACCAATTTTGTCATGTTACTATGCAAAAGAGTCTTGGAAGACATATATCTTAGTCATATATATGTGTTGCATAACTAATGTATTGATTTCTTAAGTTCAATCTAGGTAAATATGGATCAAATAATCACACAAAGATAGACTTGTAATATCTTAATCATAGATAGTACTAGTATTTCTACTTATTTAAACTAATATGTTGTTTGATATAAAAATTTTAGTAATAAACAATCTATCCGTATTAGATGTGCTTATGTAAATGTGTGCCATGATGGTGTAATAATAAACATATTTATTCACACATAGGAAAATTGAGGTTACATGGTTAAAATCATTGGGAATTTTAAATTGGGTATGCCTAATACTACAATATAGTCAACACAAATTAGATAGAACTAAGACACTATAGAATAGATACACTCTGTCAGATCATACACTTACTGGCCCATGTTGTCTGTTGTTTCTAAGTTTTAGAGCCTCCTCATTGTTCTATGCGGGTATTTACCCTTGTTATGATTAAAGTTTTCTTTTAATATAACATGACCTCCATGCTCCCACTTTTTTAAATTTCTCTCATCTTTAGAGAATTATCTATGCACTACTACATGAACTCCATGTTATTTTATATAGGTAGGACTCTAATTTGGAGAGTCATAAACATGGGTTCATTCACCACTAAAGGTATTTAACACTTTTATATGTTGGTGATTGTTAACTAACATATATTATTCAATATGAATATATTAGTTATTTATTTTTGGTAATTCAATCTTATCACATTTATGAATAGATTATTGATTAATTAGTCTTCATTGCTTAATATTTTAAGTGTAATAAGGTTGTCACTTTTGAAAGAGTACTAAAAAATAATATAAGATGTTATTACCTTTTCATGAGCTTCATTTCATCTAAAAACTTATGAATACATATATGTTGTATTTTCATGTAAAATGGAGTGTTAACTATAATACATTATTTAATGTGAATGTACTGGTTATTTACTTTTGATCATCTAATGTTATCATATTTATGAATAAATTACTGACTAAGTAGTTTTTATTATTCAACCTTATAAGTGTAATATAGTTGTTTCTTTTGAATGAGAAAGAAGAAAACAATATAATATATTGTTACATTTTGATGAGCATCATTTCATCCAAAAACTTAGGAATGCATATTTATTGTATTTTCATATACAATGGATAGTGTAAATATTTTAGAGATACATAGTCAAGCATAGATAGTGTGGCATTTAGTCTATTTAGGTGGGGTGATGGTGATGATGTTATACAAAAATGGCCACCATCATTTTTTACATGTTCATAATTCTCATGGTAATAACAATGATATGATTAAAGATTGTCTGTGTTTAACTATTATAGCCCTTGCATGGGTTGGCTTGTTTGTTCTTTATGTAAGAAACACATTAATATCTAGTGAAATTATAAGATATGTATGATGTATCTATGATAAATACACTCTTGTTTTAATTCAAATTCAATTTAATATAATGAATGAAAATTATATAGGCTTTGGTACTGTACTCTACATTTAAAGATAAAATGTTCTTCTTTGACTACCTAGACTAATAATTCCTAAATCATATATATGCAAATCAAGTATTGATGTGCTTCCTTGCCACCTAAGGAAAGTTAGGATAAAAGACGGTATTGTATGGAATGAATTTCAAGTATTTGAATCTATTTATTGAATTTTTACCCTATTAAGCTTCTATAAATCATTCCCTATTTAAAATTTAGTTGAGGGGAATCTATCAATGATAAGAATTAAAAATTAACACAACTGAGATTTTAGGTAATGGTATTATTGAAAAAATTCAAGACACCCCTTAGGGTCAAAATGGATAGAAATGAAGATGATATAATATAATAAAGTTCATATCATTGAGTAAAATGAATGCCATTATTTAGGACTTCCTTGGTCTTCACATGGATTTTCAGAAGTGGCCTCTATATATTAGTCTTTTTGTTTCATGTTTATAGGGTCATTATTATGTTTAATATATTGATAATTATATGATATTTTGTATCTAATGACATTAAGTATAAAACATAGAGTTCTGTTAAACCAAAGATATGGATTTTATTGTAATTTATTGAAGATATAAGAGAAGGTTATATTGTGTGGGATTAAGTGTTAAAGGCCATGATGAAATCACTCATGTAGGTAATCTATCAGAAGCAATGCCTTAAAGTAAAATCCCAAAAAAAATCTCTCCTCTCAAATCAAAGAGCACTACCTAGTATTCTTATCTCTAAGTTGAGAAACATATATCCAAATGATCAATTCGAGGTAACAATATCTTTCTCTTTGTCAAATTTTTAAGATTATAGACTATAATATCTCCCTATTGATACCACAATGATGATTATCTGTGTAATAATGTGGAATCTTTATAGATTAAAGATCTTGTGAATAGGATTTTATGTATTTGAAAAAATCACTTTGAGAAGTGTTGTGTTTGGGCATACTTTGATGCCCATACTATGACATTTGGATGTAAAAATGAGGAACCTACCTAGTACAATTTACTTGTTAAAGCTGATGGAGTCAAATCAATTATTAGAGAATAATTCATTCGGTAGAGAGGTTTTGACTATCAACAAATCAACACACATTACATGTTCAAAGTTATTGATTTATTAGTGCCACCATATTTATCTCCAAATGTAGTGCACACATTTTTACAATCAAAACAAGAAGTAGAGGGACAATAGAGATGGTTTAGATTTCTTAATTTTTTGGGTTCTGTTAGTTGTTATTAAGTCAGATAAGGCTATTTTCCTACATTGAGTGATCATATGTCTATGGTGATTCAGTGCACATCATCATCAAATCCATAAGATTTCTTCAAAATAATTTCTCTATCAAAGATTCTCTCTGCTACTTAAGGAATGTTTATTTATTTTATGATATATTGAGTTCACATGGAACTATTAACACCTGGGAATGTGGGGAGGTAACTAACTCACCTTTTACCTTTTAGTTCCCAATTTTTCTGTCTAAGGCATGCATCTTATATTACATCACAAATAAATATTACATTAATCACTATGAAAACTATCACTTTAGAAATTACATAGGGGCCCTCTTTTAATACACAGAAGGAGAGATAACTTGTCAATATTAATACCAATATATAGATAACTAACATATTTTCTAAATACATCTGTTTCACCTATAGATATTCCAAATGTAGAAACCTAAATCTCCCCAAATATAGATTTCAAGGACATCCATACAAATATTCTTTGCATCTATACATACATAAGGATGTCAACAAATCTAATGGTGTTTCAAATGCCATTCTTATATTGTCCAATCATTGATTTTTCATCTCACAATGTATCTTTTCAAATGTAGCATTTTCCCCTTATGAGAGAACACACAAACATCATCACTTAGCTTAGATTTTCTATTTAAGTTTAAAATCAAAAATGAGATGGATAACTACTAAACCCAAAATTTATAGTTTGGGTGGTACTCATGCTTTCCAAATGCCCTAATAGTGCTTCACCTATCAACAATGATTGTCATGTAATTTGTATCTTCTATTCAGTTATGGGGTTTATGAAGTTTAGATCATAGTTTATCATATATTTCTATACCTATAACATAAAAAAGGGTATTGTAATTATTTTTATATTCTTTCCAAATGGGCTTTGTACCTTTAATATTTAAAGTAGTGAAATGGAGTAATAATATTACCATGTTTAAGGTACTGCAGTTGTAATGAAGTATATATTTGGAAGTTACAATTTTTTCAAAAATACAAACATAAAATTATGATAACGATGTAGCAGAACTCTAAGGATAATAAAAACACAAATTCCTATTGAAAATTAATGATGATGTTTTAAAGATAATCAATCTCTATACTATCATCCAATCTCATTCACCATAAAGATATCTAAATCCTACCTTTCTAGATAAATCTTTACTATCTCCTTTGGATTCTAAGTTTTAGAAGTTGTAAACATTTTGTCTAATAGTTTTATCACAATAGATATCATCTTCTACAACATAACATGGTAATTATATTTGAGATCTAGACAAAAATCAACCAAACCTATAGCAAAGCATATTTAGACAAAAGTAGAACAATTAACAATATATTAGCACAAGAAGAAAAAGACCTGACTCTTTTTTGTTGTTGAAATCATAGCCATAAATAGGCTGATTGGAAGGAGAATGGATAAAATTCCACTAAAAAAAAAATATAGGATAATCATAACTCAGGTTACGTACGTTTTACTAAACAAGTTATTTTTTGAATGCTTTGTCTAACAAAGGTCGTGATAGATGCATGTGGGTTTGTAATTAAAAATTATTCTACATAACTTTTGTTGGCCACCTTAATATGCTTAACAAGATCATTACATTAAATTAAAATCATGTTGTCCATTGAAAGGAGTCCATCTAGGTGGGAAATTGAATTGGACATGAACTTTTTTACTATTGCTAACTCTATAAGTTTTGATTTTTAAGTTTGACCATAATAGTAGTTAGGAGGATAATATATCCAGGTGTTAATTAGAATACTGTAATGTATGCAGGTATATAGGGATTTGTGGGTTTAAGGATTGAATGTTACGTTCAAGGATTATGCATGAGGATAAAGGGACCTATTGTTTCTACAACATTCATTCCATTGGTGATGATAATTTTAGTAATCATGGACTCCATTATTTTTCACAAGAGCATCTTCATGGGTATGTTTATTCTTCATCAACAATTTATTTTAGTTTTGAGTTTACTTTCTTCATAATATAAAAATGAGTAAGGTTTTTATGGATTTAAGTTCTTAAAAATTATAATTGTTAATTTAATGAAATGGCATGAAATTACAATGTGGTGGGTGGGGTGATAATGGTAAATGGGTGGTATGGTGTTCTATGGGGAAAAGTGAAGGTTGCCAATATTTTCACTTCAAGTGAATTTAAAATGATTCCCTTGTCAATTATCCAGGGGAGCTTGTAACTATATCTCTTGAAGATACATTTTTTTTTATCTTTTTGTATAAAAGATAAGGCCAAGTAATAGTTTTGACCTTGTCAATTTTTAAGTAAAATTGTAATAAATAAGTGTGATGTGAATTACATTTATGTAACCTTGTGCACATGCATGCGCACACACACACACACACACACACACACACACACACACACACACACACACACACACACACACACACACACACACACACACACACACACACACACACACACACACACACACACACACACACACACACAACTTCATCAAAGATTTATAGTAAAAACAATACTATTTTAGGATTTATAAATTGATTCAACTATATTCGTGACTGTTGAAATTGGGAATGGTTTGTGTGAGGTTGATATAAAGATTTTTTTTTTAAAAATTGAGAAGGTTCTTTGAGCTCATTGGAAGATTCCAACATTCTCAAGGGTGTTATGATAAATAAGGATGTTGTATAACCATGTAAAATGAGGAGGAAATTTTTAAACCCAATAATCATTCTCTTGGATAGCCCACTTGAGTACAAAAAGGGAGAGAACATGACAAATGTAGAGTTAAGAGGAATGGTATGTGCATGGTCATTATACATGAACTTCATTTGATGTTTTAGTGTTAAATTCCTTTTTCATATATCAATATTTTGAAGTACCATATTTTTGTTTTCATATTGTACATTTTTGTGACACAAGATGTAATTTTGGTTGCCTGAAACATGGTAAATAATCCAAATTATTTTCTTGGTGACAATCCAACTGAACTTACTATATCAGCAACATTGAAACAAAAGAGTTCATAGTTGAGGGCGTAGAAAAGGTACACTAGTGGTCATCAAATATATTTAGATAATTTGAGCCTCTATTATATTTGAAATGAAATAAGTGTTTTTAGTAATCTCAATCACTTCATTGTCATGTGTAATAGTGCCTTATGAAACTGTGGCACAAGATTTTGAGGTAATTCTTAGAACTTTGATTTAGAATTGTGGCCTGAATGTGATTAAAATCATGACTATTATTTATAATCATGAGTGAGGAGTTCAAACACAAACACTGTAGAGGGGAGAGTCAAACAATATGTTTGTTCCAAATTGTCTCACCTTCATTGGACTCTAGATCTTCATCATTCTTTTATGCATGTTGTTGAACACCTTGGTGGCCAAGAAAGTAAGTATAATTTCTCATCATAATAATGAATAATATTTTCATTCATGACTAACATTTTCACTACTATATGTGAATTGGGTTTCAATCATCATAGTTTAGTTTGGATTGGCTAGATGATTGACATATTAACTCTACAATGTATATATAGTCAATACATTAAAAGTCAATTGTCATCCTGGTATGAAGTAAATACAATCTCCTTCATTTTCTATTAGCAAGTTTTTGGTTTAAGTATATAGAATATGTGCCTAAAGAGTTCAATACTATAACCTATAGGATGTTGAATATAACATCCTTAGACTCATATGGTTTCAAACCATATTACACTAGAGTTTTCAAATTATGGATTATAGGGTTACAATCTTCTTTCTAGCTTCCCTTGAAGTCATTTGAAGGGGACATTATAATTTATATAGGTAATGGTAGTTTGTATTCCTTATTAATGTTTTTAACATCTGAATGAGTCATTTATTTTATATTAATGGAATCATTATCCCCCATTGAGATTATTATTAATATATGGCTCTTGTCAATATTGAAAACTCCATGTTAGATATCAAATTTGATTGAAATAAATATGAAGAAGGATCAACAAAGAAAAAAGAGTAAACTTTATTAATTAAACTTAAGAGAAGCAACAACATGGAAATATGATACAACCAAATTAAAAAACATTATTAATCACATAGTTCTAGGAATGTATTATGTTAAAATATATATAAATTCATATTTCTACCATTAGAAAGGGTTAACAACATTTAAAAATCCTTTTTTGTTTGGTTTTTACATCTAATAAATTTTTTGTAGACCCATAAGTTGTAGGCACAAGATTATTCCATCCAAATTATTTTCTATTTTTTTAAATATTAATCATTATATGTTTTGGTTTCATTGATCATATTTATCAATTATTTGCATTAGAAGAAATTTATTATTATTAAAATTGTTATTTTTATTTTTTAAATTCATTTTATCTCTCGATAGATAATAGTCGAAACTAATATTATATTGTTTATTAAGAGCAAAAATGTTGTTATTTGTGGAGAGACGAAAAATATAATATTTTATATTGTCTCTCGAGAGACAAAAATAATATTGTCTCTCAAGAGACAAAAATAATATTGTCTCTCGAGAGATAAAAATGATATTGTCTTTTGAGAGACAATAATTAAAGACACTCATTTTTAGACAATATTAAATACAATGCCCAACTTGTTTTACTATTTTAAATTTGATATAATTTGTTGAAGTATTGTCTCAAAACACCCGTATTTATTGTAGTGAATAAAGAGAAGAAAAATATCTATAGAGGAATAAGAAAAAAATGAGAGTGACAAAGAATCTCATGATTATCTTACAATCCTCTTTTATGTGTGCCATTTGTGGCCTATTCTTTTAGAGAGTGGAGGGAAGTGTGTGCCAAGTAGAGAAAAAGAGTTACATGTAAGTAACACTAAATCCAACAAGTGGACTAAGGAGGTGAACATTGCCTCATAAAGATAAAAATAAAATTTATTTATAAATACAATAAAAAACACATAATTAAGATGTAAAAAAAACTTATAAACCTATAAGGACCCGAATAAGGTTAATTCTCCAACACTTTCACTTAGGTTTAATTTGGGGTTAAAAAATGGAGAGAACCTTTTACAAATAAGGAAGGGAGTTAAAATTACATAATACTCTATCTTAATAAAAACTTTCACCAAGAGGAGTTACATAATTTTAGATAAAAAAAGAGATGTCACCAAAAGTCACAAGGAAGAAAATGTGCTCAAGAATCTAAAATAATCCTCTTGAGAGAATGTGGTCTATCCACACTGAAACAAAAACCAATAAAAAAGTGTAATGATCCATAAACTTACAAAATAAGCAAGATAACACTAGTATTTTAAGTTAAATAACTAATATGCCAAAAATATGATCTACATACATCATGTAATAAAAGTAGATGTACAAAAAGATAATTAAAAACAATGATAAATTCAATCATAAAATGCATAAACCTGCATGAAAAGAGTTTATTTAAACTAATCAAAGCATATATACTATGAAATAAAAAATAATGAATGGATAGAAGAGATGTTATCAAAATGGAGAGAGGAGATGTGTCACTTGCAAAATATTTTCTGCATTACATATTAGAGGAATTTTTGCAAGAAGACATATCAAAGTCTATAGAAAATTTATCAATTTTAAGAAATCAAATAGTTTTACCTTTAGAGGTAGGAGATTTAGTCATTTTGTAAAAATTCAATGTGTCATATATGAATTTATCACAAGATTCACATGGGCGTATTTTCTAAAACTTATATATACAATGTCCATGTTTTCACAATGTGCACAAGTTTTAGCAGTTTTAACCAAAGCAAGAGTATTAGAAATAATATAATAAAAAAAATTACATTATAAGTCATTCAATGAGGAGGACAGTAAGATTCTAAATTTTTATTAGAATTAGGTGAATCATTAAAATCAAAATATTTATAATTTGCATTATGAAACAAAATAAGTTTGAATATACTAATTGCACATTTACGATGTCCACCATCTAAGTAGCCCTTAATGTTCATGATTTTTAAGCTGAGGTTGGTAAAAGGAGTGTTCTCATGAGTTGGGGTGTGTTTAGGAGCATAAATAGATCTATCATTATTAGAGCTATTAATATTAGCAAAAGAAACATATTTTCCAGTTAAAAAGTCAATAGAAGTCTAAATTTTCTCCACATAATTTTGAAAAGTATTTTAAAGTGTGAGAATAGAACTATGTAAAGTAGTAATAATATCATGTTGGCATCAAACTTGATGTTGAAGTACATAAATTTCATCATTTTGAAAAGCAATTGTGTTTATAGATTGTTTGAAGGTTAAAAAATAGCTAATTTAAAATTCATATGAGCCTTGTAAGAAACAAATTAAACACCAAATATGTGAATATATGAGTTCTAAAATATTAAACAAAATAAACATGCTAACCACAAAATATTCAAGATTAATGAATTTGTAAATGTCAATCCACACTAAAACACCAAAAATTGACAAGAAAAAATAAAATTTATTAATTAATTTAAATTAAATCAATTAATTAATTATTTACATTTGTCAACAAATTTACTTGGAATTTTAAAAAAATGCCACATTTTCTAAATAAAGGCAAATGATTTTTCAAAATTTGTGAAGTGTTTTTTATTTTTATTTTTATTTTTTATTTTTTAAAGAAAAAAGGAAGATTCATAAAAATACCTTTAAAACATAAAGACAAAATACAAGTTAATAAATATGCCAACTTCCAAATAAAAGTGATTTCCTTTTCTCTGGTTTTTAAAAAAAATTGAAAACAACACATTTAATTTTTATTGTGTATTTCAAACACAACGAGATATGAATGAAGTGGAAAGCAGATAACTACTCGCCACATTAAAGAAAATGGATTTTCATACATGAAGAAAACAAAAAGATGCTAAAAGCGCCACAAAAGATTTAAAGATTCATTGTTTTTAAAGGGGAGAAAAAAAACCAAACTTGGATAAGACTTAAGGCGCTACTAATGAATTTAGAAATGCCACATAAAAAGTAATTACCTTCTAAAGAAGCGTAATAAAACATGAAAATAATATTAAAGATTACTTTAGACGGCGAAGCAAGGAATCCAAAAAGAAATACTAAGCAACAAAGAAGCACAAAGCGCAAAATAAAGATTAAAGAACTCAACGAAAAACAAGTTAAGAGGGAAAAAGCTGAAAGCTGAAAACAAATCAGAGGATGGCACAAGAAATAAACAACTGCCACGTCTTAAGGAAGACGCAAGGTGCAAAGCGTTACACTCTTTAAACAGAGTACAGCTTGTTAACCAAAGTGTGATAAAGCAATATTATAGGTAAAGCGCCGCCCAAGAGAGGAGACAGAAAAACTCGAGTAACAGACTCAGATAATGAGATGAATAAAGGTACAGAAGTTACTGAGAAAATGAAACACCAGTCAATAAATGTTTACAAAGCACCAGAATGAAAAGAGGGAGTTTCCAAAGGAAACTGAAACAGCATGGAAGATGTATTTCTTAAAAAAATAATAGGCAGATGTATCCTTGCTTTCTCCTTAAGAAAGCTTCATTCCTTTATGTGCCCAAAATGGCTTTTTAGCTTCTAAAACTTATCTTCTTCTCGAATTTTGTTTTTTGCATTGTTTTTTACATAGATAAAATTAATTCCTTATTTATTATAATTAATAAAAATACCTATAATTATTATAACAAGTGTCCATTCTAGTAGGATCATAGAATCCAAATTGAAAAGCTTGGCAACACTTAAAAGTTTGCAGTTACTTTAAAAAGAAAATGATAAAAATAAAGTAGTTTTAGTGCCTATCATGACTTAAAAGATTTGCAATGCAACATATTCAGAATGTTAATTTATGTCAATCAGTCTACTAAAACAAAGTAGAGCCAAGGTGGTGCAGGGTGGAGTGCAATGTTTATAACTGCATAAAATTATTTGACGACATTTTATTTTATTTTATTTTTGGTGGTGTTGTGTGTTTTGGGTCCATTTTACATTTATAAGTTATTTCTTCTTACAATAAAGTTCGGTGGAGGTATGGGAATGATTCTAAATGACCAAATGTGATGATCAGATAAATGTAGAATATAAATTCAGTACTTAAGTGATGACCAATATGCATAAGATAAAAAGGCCAAGTTGGATTTTGTTAAAGCATAATGTTTGTTATATACTAGAAATTAATAGTAGATTTTAAAATTGAATACAATGAGAGTATATAGATTCAAATTCAAGGTTAGATTTTAATTATATTGAATCTTCATATGAAATTTTAATATTACCATTTTTTTTATAATAAGCATGCACATTATTTGACAATATGTTTGAAAGTAATGTATGAAAATTTTGAATCTTACAAAAGATATTTTAATTGGTTTGTAAAATTCTAATATCATTTTTTACAAATAATTCAAACTATGTGAAATGCATGTGAATCACCATGTTAAAATTTATGATAATAATGATTAAAAAATATGCGCAAAATAGTGTTCTTAACAAAGATTTAAGGATTTTTAGACAGGTGTTGGGAAGATATATGGTTTTACGGACTGAAACTATTAGTTTAAGGAATTGAAATTACAATAAAATCCCTTGGTAACTTCTATAAGTTCAATTTTTAGTATTTGAACAACACTAATCTCCATAAACAATAAGCATTCAACAAAAATCAACATTGAATTAAACCAAACTAAAAAGGAAAACAAGAGAACGCATGAGCTTTGGAAAAAGGAGGGTGACGATGAGGATGCTGATGCATACGAATCATTTAAAAAAATTTGTTGCACTATATTTTTATAGTATTACTAATTTCAATATTTCCCTTGCCTTGTATCTTTTTCTCTTTGCACTATAGAGCTTAAAAAAACCTTTCAGTTTTTTGTAGAAGGAAATCAACCTTTTAGTTCTGTTGGAAACGAATGTTGTGGGGAATGGAAGGATTGCATGTTATTATTATTACTTTGTTGTGTTAAGGTTAGTTTTTAGAGTTTGATAAAAATAAAGAAGATAGATTATAATAAAGTCTAAAATTTAGAGTGATCTATTAAGGTTGTTGAGGATTCTTGATTTTTATTTTATAATAGGATGAAAGGATTATAACTCTAAAATTTTGTAGACACACAAAAGTTTGCACTAGTTTTATAAAAATAAAAAAAGGAATAAGGGAATTTGTTCAACAACTATGATGTGTGATATAATGTATTTAAAAATATTTCTTACATTGATGGGAAAGAGTGCATTAAAATTAATGGATGACACTATTATTTGCATTCATTTGAAAACCATAAGGATTTATTTCTTAAAATTAGGCTGAGAAGAGGGGATTCACAATGATAAATGACTTAACATGATGATATGATAAATGTGTAAGATAAACAAAAAATTATTTCTTGACCAAGGGCCATAAGCTAAAATCGCATCTCAAGTGGTGTTGAAGAAAAATGAATTTGAGATGCTAGTATTTAATAGTAGATTTTAAAATGTGGCTGGGAAAAAATTTCAACTAAAAATGATTGTAGGATATGCATGGAAATGATTTTCAAAGTATGTCATCAAAATCTTTGATCTAATGAAGGATTGTTGAAGACACAATAAGAAAAAATAATATTTAAAATATGAATGCTATTACAAATATTATGTTTAGTGCTCACATTATATGTTTGTAGTGAGTAATTATATTATCTAGGATAATATAATTTGTGTCGATGAGTTGTGATAAAAACTCACATAGATAAATGAATGATAAAATAATGGGTCATGAGAGATTAGAGGAGATATTGTTGGGATAAACTAGTTGTTGAGGATAAGTTTGACTCCTTGCTTTAAGGATCTACTAAACCTATATATGTAATGGCATCCCAAATGAATTAGTAAAAAATAGCATTGTTATTTTTTTTATAGGTAAAGAGGGTTGGGGGGTCCCTCACCCATTTTATTATCCAAAAAAAACATGATTATAATGTTTTTATAGTATGAAACCAAATGACCAAAGATTGAAAAATGACCAAAAAACACCCCAAAGGTAGAAACAAAATAAAGAGAAGAAAATAACCAAACTAAAAAGTACCTAAAAACCACCCGAACTCTATCTAAAAAATGTCCATGACCATCAACAAAATCATCCACAACCTACCACCACATCCACTACCACCACAATCACATTACAATGGACCACCAAACATGTGGGTATTACATGTGGTTTCATCACCACCAACCACCTAAACACCAGTCACATGTCCATTACAAAACCCTTACTCCCCTTGATAATCACCAACTCATCTAATAAACCTGAACACCTTACTTACCCTTCTCCATCATCTATCTCCTCAACATCTTAAACAAACTCACACAATGCCATTCATTTCCATATCTTTTGTGGCCTACTTGAATGTTTCATGTTTATGTTTCACCTAGACCTAGAGATAAATTGATAAGCTGGCCAAGTGGGCCATCATATGAGATAATACCACCTGATATATAGTAATAAGACCTCCCCCTAGACCATTAGGGTCGATCAAGGTAGTGGAGTATGAGAGCCATATAGCCTAGAAAGCAATTTTTCTTCTAATGCAATCCAAAGATATTTGATACCATGCATCATTGCCACCATAAATGCCATTGGTGTTCATAGATTAAAAAAATCTAGAATAGACACCCAACAACCAAAGGGATGGGGTTTGATAAACATTTCCACATAGCCTATAAATGGTCTAGTAGGTTTCTGAATCTATCTTCCATTTCTAGTCTTCCAGTCTTGTCTAAAATAGTTTTAACTAGATTGTCCCACCATGAGGCTCTATCCATTATAGTGAACATGGGTACAACCTGATATTTGCTAGGAAACTTTCCAATTTTGAAATTCAAAATCCCATAAATATCTTGCTTTGAATTTAAGGGTGTATTATTGAAAAAGATTTCTAATTTTATCTAGATGAGGTGTTTCCTTGATGCTTTATCATAGTCCACCAACATTATTTTGAAAGCTTATGCCTCCCGAATAGTTGGTAAACCAAACATAACTATATCACAAGTGAATTTCTAATGTATAATACTTTTCATACCCTTTGTGACCTTTATACCTCTTATCTCCCTATCTATTATCATTCATAATATCCTCCACCCCATGACCTCCACCATTAGAATAAAGATTAGAGGGGAGAAAGGATCCCTTTTTTTAAGTCCCTAAGAGGCATAAAAAATCCCCACAAGTTTCCCATTGACTAAGATTGAGAATATGGATCTCAAAATGTAATTGAAGGTCCAACTACCCTAGTCCTTGAAAAATCTCAAGATTTCAAAGGTTTTCATCAAAAACTACCAACTAACCATGTTGTAAGCCTTACTAATGTCAATTTTAAGAACCATTCCTTCTTATTGCCTGCCATTAAAGAGTGTATGATTTCATGGGTGATTATAGCATTATCATGAATTCATCTACTAGGAACAAACCCTCGCTACTCACTATAAATCAAATCATTTAACATACATTTGAGCCTAACAAAAACAACCTTGGATATGATTTTACACATTATGTTGTCAAGTTAAATAAGGATGGTAATACCCATATAAATTTGTGCCTCCCAGATAGGAATTAATGTTATAAAAGTATAATTAATTTATGGCCTAATTTTCTATTTATTTTAGGGTTATTCAACCATTTCCACAACCTCATGCCCCATAATGTACAAAAAATGATTGGAAAAATGTAGCAAGGAAACCATCTGGCCCTAAGGATTTTTATTTATAAATGGAGAAGATAACCCTTATTACTTATTCATTAGATACTGGAGCCATCAACATATTGTTTTGTCATTCTAAAAACACCTTTAGGATGCATCTAAGGCGTATAAATTATGCCTTCAAGTTGGCCTCCTCAATACTGACAAGAAGATCCTTGAAGCATGCAATAAATTCCTTCCTAATCACTGAATTCCTTCTAGAATTCTCCCATATCTCAATAAGGTTTAAGAGATATGATTGGCATTCTATTTCATCCATGTAGAATTGTGATTTATTTTGTATTGTTGTCACTATCCTCAAGCCAAGTCTATGGAGACTTTTATTTTTATAAGAATTTCTTTTGAGAATGTAACTATACCAGTTTAGCCAAAAAGTTCTTTTCTCACATATACATGCCTGCATTCATGCTAAAAGTTAAAGAAACCTAGTTAAAGCCTTTTAGTTATATGTCCACCCTTGGAAATTTCATTCAAGATGTTTTTAAAGACATCTTTCGGCCAAAGTTTTAAGGCTAGCCTTAATATAGTCAACTCCTCACCAACTTCCTCCTCAAATTATTCAAGAAAATGGGATAATTATAGGTCACCCACCCTACCTATAATTACCCATTTTATGCACACCATCCTCACCCGTAGTTCCACTACCCTTGGCTCCATCCCTTTCCTACAATTGATAATGTAAGTGAGCTTCAACACCTCTTTAGAGATAAAATAACATTCCTTTGGCATCATGTTAGTAGACAACTTCTCTCAACCTTTTATCATTCCTTTAAGCAACTCAACTATTTTAATGTTGATTTCCATCCCCTTTTGTATAATACCAGTTGTAGTTAGAGGGCAAGGAGTCCTCCATTTTGACTAAAAAGGTGTTTGACTATGGAATTGTATTGGCCCACCATGCACCATCTTGTGCCTTGCTCCCAGCCATCCGCAGGAACTCATGACACATATGCTTAAGATCTCTACACTTATAACATATAAAAGTGACCTTTTTAATGTCTATTTTTTGCTCCCAAATCCTCTCCCTAGTTTTAATATGGATAAAATGTGATATATCATCCTTGAGGTCAATGATGACACAAACTCTCACATAGGACACTAGCAATCCTTCAATAGAATTTGGGTCTATTTTGACACACTCCTCTATCAATGATATGATCTATTTGAGGAAATTCTCACTCTAATATTTAACTAAAATCCCATACATCCTGATCTGGATAGGTAAATTCAATATTTTGGATGTTAATTACTTGAATTTGGGACTCTAACTTTGCATCCAGAGATCTAGTCCATCCAAAAGCTAGCTTCCCCCTTTGAAATTCTCTACCTTCTACCCTTGTGATGGATAACTAAATCCAAATAAGCCCTTAGTCAAGAACCAAATGATATCACCCTAACCCCAAATGCTCATCACCCACTCTCGATTTCCCCAATAGCTATCCATTTCTAGATGAACTTCTTAATCAGATCCTTACCTCTTTAGTGTTTTCCTAAAATTTTACAATTTCAAATGACATGATTTGTGTATGTGAACCTATTGGCCCAACCTTTTCTCAAGTGAGAATGTCAAAATCTTGGACTAAAGGGAACTCCCCAATCATGTTTCTAGATATATAGAAAGACTTGATAATCTAACTGCAGGTCCAACCTCACTTGGTGCCTTTTGCCTGTAAGGGAAAACCTTGAATCCACCCAGTCTCTTCCACACTAGTCCTCTCCAATCTCCTTTACATGGGCATCTCAAATATCCTTCCAAATGGTCTCTTTTGCTTGATTTTATTTATATTAATTAGGATGCACTTGACTTTTCCTTAGGGTAAACACCTCTCCCATTAATTTTCCTCTCATTCCCTTGCTATTAAGGTCTAAAAATCATATATATTTTAAAATACAATGCCAAAATTATTTAGTATAGAAAATCACTATTATTGAGTTTATTGTGAAGTTTCATATGGTGTTTTAGAATACCTGGTGGGACTATTATCTCAAGCACATCTTGTCAAGGTGAATATAGGTCTTAACAATATCATAGCTATATAAGTGTGTTATACTCAAAATTTAATGACTCCATTGAAGGTAGTATCTAGTTGTAAACCAAGTTTTCATATTCATTTTTTTCATTCTTCATGGTCCTTACTAGGTCAGCTACTAGTAGAGGTAACCATCCCATAAATCCACTCTATAACCCTAGACATCCTCTTCAAGCTTAATATCCTAATCCTACCTTGACATTTAAATAACAAGATGATTTTATAAGTCAAGAAGAGAAAGAGATAGAAGAGGAATTTGAGGGAAACATGGCTAGACAACATGCTTTCCTAGCCTTCAATACTAAAAATACCATAAACCTCAATGCCTATGATAATATCCCTCCAAATACCACTAAGAGTGTTCCTAATTTAAATGGGGAAGGTCCCATCACTCATAGTGATCTTATTAGGGACATATCCAACTTCTATAATTTCCATAATGTTACCCAAGTCATATTTTTAGTTAGATTACATGCCATGTCTTTTAGGGTAAAAACCCTTGATTGGTATAGAAATTTTTTGGGAGGATGCATTACCATTTGGGATGAGTTTGGAGTCTTTTTAACTCAAAGTTTTGAAGATAAAATTGATCACACATCACTCATACATCAGTTGAATGTCATTTAAAGACGTACTAAGGAAACTATGCATAACTTCAATGAAAGGTTTCGAAGAATATGGAATAGGTTGCCACCTCCCATGAGACCCCATACAGGTTTTGTTTTCCCAACATACCTTATAGATATTGGAACTGATATAGCCATCATGCTGTAATACATGGGTGGGTAAACATTGCCTGAAGCCAATGACATATCAATAGAGATGAGAATGGTTTGATCCAAGATGGTAAGCTCCATCCAAAATTCTATATTCCCATCTTCTAACATATCTGATACTCTTCCACTTCTTTCTCCAACTCTACATTTAAGTAACATGTCTAGAGCTGATCTACAAAAATTAGAAGATATCATTGATTGAGAAGTGATATACAAATCCTTAGAATCGCAAGTTGGGAAATCAAATCAATATTTTAGAGTTCACAAAAACCCCTACTCATATCATCCACAAGAAAATAAATTCCCACCTCATTAATATGGTCAATGGAAGGGACAATGTAATCCTAACTTCAATAGGCCACCTAATGCCTATAATCCAAACTCTACTCCCCACATAAGAGTCATCATTTTAGTCCATAGTAATCCAGTTCAAGGAGAATAATCACAACCTTATGGATATTTCATGAATGATTATGAGGGTGAAGGACAATCTTGGTATCTCAAGGAGGGCCTACTCCTCAATTAACAATAGATGATGAGAGCTTCATGCAAGTAGAATCAAATGGAGAGTATTACAGTGAAAGAGTGAGCCTTATAAACATTCAATTGCAAAATAGACTTGTCCTAAACCAATGTAACTAAATTTTAGAAAGCATAAGGTCAAAATTGATGGATTTAGGATATGTTTAAGATGTAGACACAAGTCCAAACAATCCTCCTCCAATGTAATAAGTTGTGAATGAAAATGTGGCAGCCCCTATAGTTCTCATATGTCTTCAAAATCATAAATTGGGGAGGGTGACTCAATATTCATTACCTCAAGATAAAATCACTTAATTTATTATAAAGATGAAATAAAATATATGTGTTCCTTATTTGAATATCATTGAATCTTTAAAGAGTAAAAAAAGTAGTCTATCTCTTTGGGAAGTGCTCCATATGCCTAGACAAAAAGAACTACAAGAAAAGTTGTCCCAAATTCATATCATTCCTCAACCATCAATACATGGTAGTTTATCCCTAACTAATATAACTATTCATATGTTTTAACCCTCTAGCAAATATAAAAATCCCCCACCTTTCTATGTCACCCTCATTGTAGGAGATAGGCTAGTTCATAATTGTATTGTGGATAGTGGGGCAAGTAGTTCAGTCATTCCCAAGCTAGTTGCAAACAAGTTAGGATTTAAATATTAACCATATGTCAAAGGAGTGTTGTATATTTATGGGAAACCAACTAAGTCAATCAGTATTATCAAAGGTTTGAAGGTATTTTTGCATGACTGTCTAAGCTTTTCAATTTTAAATGACATAGTGGTGGTTGATCTACTTGCTCACATTACTATTTATCTATCAACCGACTTAACCACCAATATAAGAGGATATCTCTTAGTTTATTATTCATTCTTGGCCTTAATAAATAGTTATGAAATAAAGGTGACTATTAGAAAACATTGATTTCCCAAGTTTCATATTGAGCCATATATGGAAGCTAACTCTAATTTGAATTGTACTATCTATGAAGAAGAAGAACATGTCATAGATGATAGAGAATCCTCCAAACATGAAGGTATTTATGATCTCCTTATAGATGAGTATGGTGCTAACACATATGAATATGACCCATATATTTTCATTAAAAGGAGATACCTTGGTACATACATCATTCTTGATTAAGGTGATGAACATTCTGAGATAAGCCTTTATGATCCTTTTCAATAACCTAATGAGGCTAATTATCATATTCATATATATAATAATGATTATTTATAAAGTATGATAGAGAATGAGGATGTCCAACATGGTACAAATCTTCTTTCTCAAAATCAATAGGTTCATGGATGTGATAGTCATGAAGAAGAGAAAGACTTATGATAGCAGTTGCATGCCATAGTATAAGATTTTAATCAAGTGAGTAAGGTATCCCTTCCTCAAACTAAGAATGATCTTGATTATAAGGTCATTTATGGACCTATTGAACATGATAAAGAGTGTTAATATACTATTAAGAAAGATTTAGTCATGAAGGATTGCAATGAAGCCAAGGTAGAAGTTAGTATGGTCAATGAGCTACCTAGGCAATAGTCTGATGTTGAATCGCTTGTAGACATGTTTGAACAACAAAAAGATATGTACGATGGTCTTAGAAATCAAGAACATCATGGTATAGATGAATGTGAAGTTTAACAAGGTTTTATTACCCCTAAGGAGAAGAATGAATACCATCAAATAATCATCAATGAGACAAATTAGGGTCCATTGTTAAGCAGCCCTAATAGAGAACTAGGAGGACCATTCCATGGATTTATACATGGTAAAATTGAAGCTAGCAGAGGTCCTATGATTGGTAAGTCTTTTTATCATCTTTATATGCAATTTTTTTTACCAAGCATCCATTATATGGTGACTTACTTTCATGGATCAGCTATGACTCAAGGAACATCCTTTTTGATCCTAGTTGGAGCATGATAAATGGTTCCATCACCTAAAACATGTTTTGAAGTATTTATATATTAAGTTAGGATTATTGTTTGAGTATTTTGTGTGTGTTTTCCCTAAATTACTTGAAGCATAGTGTTTAATTCATTTTTTTTGTGTTTTGTGTGATTTTTAAGTCTTTTAAAGGCATATTAGTTTCAAATTGAGTATAAAAGTCACTTCATATCCCATTGGAAGGAGAAGGTTATTGGTCCATGAGCATTGCAAGCATGCTACCCATGTGAATTGACAAGAATGTTGACTAAATTTGACCCCATGTCAAATTTAGGTCACCCTCTATAGTTTGAAACTTAATATACGTGTCTAATATTCATCATGGTATTGTCATGGTATTTATTGGTACTAAATTATTCCATATGGTCATTTGCGTCCTTGTCTAGCATTGTCCAAGTTTTGGTCTTATGTTCACTTGTCTAGTCTTATGGTCAAGTACATGGTCAAACATAGTCAAAGGTCCATTTATATCTAAATTCATTTAAAAGATTTATTTCAACATCATTTATATCATATTACCATGCTCTAACCTTTATTTGACTCCTATATGCAAAAAATCACATTTTGGCCACCTTTTGGCCAATGAATAAGAGTTTGATAGACACCTTAAGGAGATAACATTTTAGTAAGATTTAAAATGTCCCTAGTGTTAGAAATTAGTCATAGATGGCTCAGTAATAGTCCGATTCTTACAAAACCTATAGTTCAATGCTTAATCTTGGAAAAAGGATACTTTTAAAGAACTTATATGGTCTTGCAAGATCAATTTTAAGTTGAAAATAGTTTATATGCATCCCTTTGGAACCCTCAGACTATTTTCCATATCTAGACCAAATTTCAAGTTGAATTGATGCTTTAAACTACTTTTTCTGATAAGTCACCACCTTCGCAAGCTTAAGAAGGTAATTTTGCATTGAATGGTTGACTAGGAGAGACAAATTTAGGATATTAAACTTTTTCCATTATTAGGGGTCTAATTATTCTTAGAATATGTGCCATTGGTTTTCATAATGGTAGCTTCATCTTTATGAATAATATCTAACAGTGACATCAAGTCACTATGGCCTATCCATCTAAGAGGGGTCTATTATTTAATATGTTTATCTATTTCATAAATAAATGAATAATAATTATTTTTAAAATGTTTTTAGAGGTATTTCATCTCCATTTCATGGTGGTTTCATTGGCCAACTCATCTCCATGAAGTGCTTCCCCTTGGAGGAAGAATGTCTTGGTTTACAAGTTATTTCATAAAATTCTGCTGCAAGACTCTATTTTGTATTCATGATGGTAATTCTTAGAGGCTCTCAATTGATTCATATATCATCTAACATCCATTAGTTTAATTTAGTTCATGTGTTTTATTTGAATATGTTTTCTTGTCTATACTCATCTTGTATGCTTGCTCTTTGAGACATTATCAATGTTTGAAAAAGTCTACTGGAGTTGGATTTCTAATTTAGGATAAGTTACCAATAATATATAATGATCTTGAGGTCATATTGTGATATTATAAGCATGATAAATTCAATATAAGATCCTAAATTCACAACCTCCAATGAAGTCATAAGTTCTCCTCCATATACAGGGCTTTACAGACTATAAGGATAGGTGGAAGATGATCAAGAGTCATGGAGAGGACTATTTAATACACCCATAAATTAAATGGTATACAAAAACCTTATTTCTATCACCATGTTTCTTCCAAATGAATATAATCTCCAATTCTATACTCAAAAGGCTTATGCATAAGAAGATTATGTATATAGTTTGTACAAGACTGTAAGGTGAGTTTAAGGTGATGAAGAGCATGGTAATGAACCTTTCTAGACCATTGAGAAATGTTTAGGATGTAATAATTATTTTAAAAAGAATGACAAGTCTAAGGACTCATGAAACATTACCCTATGTAGTCACTTGTATTCAAATGAGACCTACAAGCCCTAAGCCTATAGGTCCTCATTTAGACCTAATCAATATCAAAGAAATACTAACAAGGATAATAAAATGAAATATTATACAAGCATCCTTAGATAGATTAAAATATATTATAACTCCTTGAAAAATACTAGGTCACTTATATAGTTGTTGAAGGTCAAGAAACTAAGTACACAGCCTAAGGAACACCTACAGGTACTATGCACAAATGGAAACAAGTGAATTATGGTTTGACAGTGCCAATAAGTCTATATAACCTATGTATAAAATTATATAAACATTTATAGTCTTTTAAAAATCATTATTGTTTAAGGATTTTAGGTCTTGAGACTCCTAATATAATTAATACCCTAAAAGGCTACCTGTAGGCTTACTTTAGGGTCAGTTCTTTCTGCAAAGCCAAGGAAAGAGAACAAGGGTGTTGAGATATATTATAAGTTATATTTAACCTAATTGGAGACCTCAAATATGTTCAAAATCATAGAGAAATATCATTGATGATATGAAGGTAAAGTCTCAAGCCTAAACATGACAATCATAGCCCTTGAACACCACCTACAAGACTACTTAGAGATGGACTTATATCAGTCCTAAATAATAAGGAATATAGAGTATGTTTGAAATATTTTATAGAATACATATAAGACTCCAAAAAATTTCATAGATAATTTAGGAGGTTCATACCATGAAGGTAAGGTCTAAAAACTCCCACATAGTCAGTCAAAACCTTACAAGCATTTATAGGCCTACTTCGAGTTTGGTCTTTTTCTAGGTCAAGAAACATTGAGAGACCATGTTGAAGAGATGTTTTAACCTAAATAATAATCCATATAATTTTAGGAATCAAAATATGTCTAATTATGAGGACATGAGATTTTAAACCCAAAATATACAGTCTAAATGTCAATAGATTAACATGGAGGTTGTAAGAGCTCAATCTAAGCCAGTGATAAGGCTAAATAAGTGAGATAGAGTGTTAAAAATATTTATAAATCCTAATTGGAAACTTCAATTAGGTTAATTAAATATTTAATAGAGTTAGTGATTACAAGAGTGATATTTCTATACCCTATTCTTAGTCATGGACCCTAAAGAACACCTATAGGGATACATGACTAGGACTAATCTTAAGCCTAAAGTGAAAAAAAAAGATGCATATGGGAGATACTAAGGTATATCTTAGTTAAAAATAGGTCACAAATTAATTTTAAGAAAAAAACTAATCAATTTGATAAGGACTGATCAAGTTGAGTTTTACTCCTCATACATAGTCATATCCAAACCCTATACACAGTCATCACCTACAGTCTTGTCTTGAGGGAATTTGAGTTTTAATGGCTATAAAATCATGATAAATGTTTAAAATTTGGTATAAAGGGTTTTCATTACTTGAAAAATATGTTCATGTAAATTTAAAGGTCACATATATAGTGGAGATATTCAATATTTTGTCTCAGACCCTGCCCACTCCTTGAGTAAAAGACAGTAATGAGACTAAGAGAGCCTGATTGAATCAAATCATTAAAAAGGAATTAAAAAAAATAATTAAGAGCATAATATGTGGTTAATATTCATATAATATGTATCCATACACTCTTATGTGGTAAAAAATCTTAGTGTTCAATCCATGTGCCCTTGAGGGTTAGCAAAGAGAAGACATGCCTAAACCCCAAGCATGTTCACAGTGTACCTTGAGCATACAAAGGGGTTAGGATCACTTAAATATCATGTATAATCATGGAGAGGTATGTTTCAAATATTTATTAACTCTTCCTAGAAATAGAATGAAGTTAGAGACCCAAAACTTATGTTTGACCTCTCTCTAGCCTCAAGAGAGCTAAGTAGGCCACCGAAAGTACAACTTCAAATTCTCATACCACTGCCCAAAATTTTCATGGAAATATGATAAATTTTTAATATTTTAAGGGGTATATAATTTTTTTTCCAATTTTAATAATTTCATTTAATGATATGTTCTTTATGAAGAATCATTAAGACCCTAAACAAGTTTTAAAGCTATCTTAAACCCTGATAGTGACCAGTCATGGGAAAAAGAGATAATATGGACATATAATGATATATTTTTCTAATTAAATATATTTTATGTTATTTAATACTCTTATGAAGTTATGAATATGTACTTTCATGATGATGTCACTTGTACAAATTGGTACAAATACCCTATTTTTACATATTTTTGGTGTTTTGTAGATGTTCTAAGAAGGGGAGAGATTCTAAATCATGGGATGAGGTAATATAAGAATTTTAATATTAATTAAAGTCTGAAAACTTTCAAATATATTTTATATATGATCAAACCATGCCCATTTTTCAAGGCAATCTCAAACATGTTCAAAATGAGACTAGGTGGTAAGGCCACTTCTCGGTTTGCACACTTCCAATGAGTCTCAAGACCATAAATTTGACATGGATATTATATATTTCATAGGTAAAGTTAATAAAATACTTTTGGGTGATATAAAATGTGTGGCTTAAGTCTATAGAAAGAAAATAAGGTCTTAAGCAAGCTGGCCTAATTGAGGCCTAATTCAAGAGAGAGAAAGGTAGAAAAATAGGCTTCCACTTAGATTCTAAAGATGAAATTTTACATGGAGATATAATTAAATAATGGGTTATATAATATTCCATATTTTTATCAAAATATTTTTTAAATTTCCATACACAAGGAGGTTTATATGTTTTTAGGGTTACAAGGAAATTAGGCCTAGTGAAGGCTTAAGGAGAAATATGAGTTTCTTGGGAGTTGGTACAAGACCCAAAGTGGTGTATTTTAGGCATGATAAAATATTTTAATACCATTAATATTGTTCTTATGAGATTAATAATATTAACTTGAGTTTTATGCTACTTAGACCAAACTAGGTGTGGAAAATGAAGAGTTACGAGACACTTATGCATATAACTGATGGAATAGCAAGACCAAGGAGGTTTTTAAGGAATGTAAGATTTTAAAAGAGTATTTTTAGATAATTTAATCATAAATTCATCTATTTTTCACTCCTTTAATGCAAAAATGGGTAGTTTTCAAGAAGGTAGTCAAGGTGTCAAGCAAGTTTGTAACCCTTATGCCACTTGGAAGGCTAAAGCTATATTATACTATCTCATAACTCCTATTATTTTTTTAACTATAATGGACACTCATAAATCTTATTTTACCATCTCTCTCTCTCTCTCTCTCTCTCTCTCTCTCTCTCTCTCTCTCTCTCTCTCTCTCTCTCTCTCTCTCTCTCTCTCTCTCTCAACCATTCCCTATAAGATCAGCCACTTTTGGCTAAGTTTGTAAGATACACATTTGGTATGATGATGCCCTAATAGTTTGAATACTATATTATGATTTGAATAAATATTTTCAATCTAGTTTTTATTTAATAACTTCTTGTCTACGTGTGTGAAGTAGTGCATATTTTAATGCTAAGTGACAATCATCTATCTTTGTGTTTCACTTTACTCTTTCATGTTTTGTGCAAGTAGTCTACTCTCTAAAATATCACACAAAGTTTGGTTAGTGTTATTTTATCACTAGGTGTAAGGAATAGAATTAGTGTTTACAATTAGACCTATTTTTCATTCACCTTAAAAAGTGTAATGCATATCACCTATTTGAAACACTTTTATTAGAACAATCTAGGATGTTGAAGCTAGTCTTGTATGTAATCTTTCATAGTAAAATTATATGGTAGTCTTGTGGAGATCAATTTGGTACATCACCTCATTATCATAGGTTACTTTCATTTTCTTTTTATCTCTTTTAATTTCAAGAAAACAAGTAGTATGGGTTATAAGCTATCAAAGACAAAGCTAGGGAGCTAGCCCTTCAATCTAGGGATTTACCTCTACTATAGGCAACCCACAGGCCTAGAGGTAATCCAATGTTCCATTCAATTTGGAAAAAAATTGAACTACCTCTTAAAGGGTTTAAAAGTGAGTAACATTAGTACCCATGTATAATGCATTTTTTAAAATGTGGAGTAAAAGGAGTAAAACCAGTGGGAAAAAACTCCCCCCCTTAAAAAAGAGATAAAGAAAAGAGGGTAGGACTAGAAAGCCCCAGCCCAACACCCCCACTTAAGCATAGATTAGGTCGGATAAAAAATTGGGTCCCTGTAATGAGGCCTGATGAAAAACCCAAGTACATAGTGATGATCACAATATCATATAGAATATGAAGGATGTGTGCCTCCACAAAGAAGAGAGAGAAGGTATGTGTAAAATGTCACATGGAGAATGTTGTACTAGGTAACTCTATAAAAAATAATGTTTTTTCCTTTCAAAAAAAAAAAATCACAAGCTATCAAATTGATGAATTCCCACTCAAGTGGAATACAGATAGGATTGTAGATGTATATCTCTACAAAATGCTCAAATGTCTCCCTATTAATGATCAAATGTGGCAAATTTTGAAATGATATAACAAGACTAACTTTGAGAGATTGAAATAAATAATCATATAAGGAAGGGGAAAAAACAAACTAGAGAAGAAGATAGTCATGGAACATTCACTGAAAGATTGTCCATGAGAAGAGGAGAGTAAGTCTCAATAACCATCAAAATTGAAGATTGGTCTACAAATGAAGTGCTTAGATCTATAAGGTTGATTTACACACAAACATATGAGGTATTGATACTCTCAATTTGTATACTCTCATGAAAATTAGTAAAGTCCTCTAAAATGCAAGTCTATGAAGTCTTTAGAAGAGAAAAAATATGCATAGGAATAGATGTAGAATTTGCATTAAGATAATTATGGTCTGGGAGAATCTCATCCTATAGTGGGGAATCAAGATAAGGAAGATAATTGTCCACCATGGATGTATGATCATAAGAAATACAATTAAGAGGGAAGAGTACAACAATCTTAGAAGAGACAATAAAAATTGGAGGAGATGTTGTGATGTAGGTCAAAGTATGATCTCTGAAAGAAGACTGTAGATTGATCTAAAAAGTGTAGGGACACTCTATATATTAGACATGGCAATGAATATCCATCAAAACATGTAGTAATAAAGTGGAAAAAATATTTTCACATGTATTTTACCACTTATAAAACTGAGTAGGATCAGTGGGTGTAGTAATATGACCATATAAGAAAGGAATATGATTCTTGTGTGTGATCAAGTATTCCATATAAGCATACCATGGTGTATAATTGGTCTTTATAACAAGGATGGCTGGGATAGACTCAACCTTACTGTTTTGGAGTCACTTAAATAGAGCCATCATGACTAAGAAAAGACACTAAAAAAGTACAAAATACTTAACAAACTACAATGAAATATTAAAACACACTCATGAATAACATGTCAGACATAATTGATAATGTGTCTAAGTGAGACATAATTTTTAGAATCATGAGGGATAATGCACGATCATAATTGTGATGTCAAACACAACTGAATAAGCATCCATGTGTGAGTAATTAGTGTACAAATTATAATGTAAAAAGTAATAGGGCCTATAGCATAGGTAATCCCCCATGACTATGAAACTATAAATTTAAAACATTTTAAAAAATAAAGTAGACCAATGGAAAGAGGATGCAAAAACATTCACTTTTGAGAAAAGTGCTACTTAATTCTGAGTTACCAATCAAAAGTTATAGTAAAATATTTTTTATCATTAATGGTCTATTTAATTAAATTTGCATAATTTTTTTAAAAACTTGACCAAAATTAGGCAAGGGTAGCCTTCCATACACTCATTGGAATCAACACAAAAAACCAGTCCTCTTCAAATCAATTAAAGGCTAAAATACCCCTTCTTCTTACCCCTATGTGCTCTCATATAAAAAAAGAAGACACTTAAGGCAAACCAAAATACCTATTTAAAAATAATAATTAAAAATAGACAATTTTAAAATGATTTTAGTGTAGATTTATCAAAAGTTAATTATGGAAGAATTGGATTTTGACTTAGTAACTAGAAGAGTAAGTTGTATAGTGCCACCACTTTTTTAAAGAAATGAAGAGACCAACACTGCTATATGCATACTTAAGTTAGATTTGCAAAAAAAAGAGCTTGGGGTACCATCAATGATGGATGTATAGGTTTACTTTACTAGCAAGTGCCATCTCTTATTTTTGATCTCTTTTATTTTCTTATCTATTTCTAATATCAAACAAATCTTGTCACCACCACTCCATTAATTTATCCAGCCAAATGTGGATCTTGGATCCAAAAAAAAGGATTCACTTTAAAATAACCTTCAATGGATAGTAAGGAATATAGAAAATATAAAATCCAACATTATCTCACCCTTTCCTCTCACCCACTTGCCAATAATATTCATAGCTAGAGAGAAGGTTGACTATGTAAAGTAACTGCCTGGTTTGCCAATGATGAAGTTAGAGATGGACAACTAATGAGGTAAATATTTGTGTAAGGTGGTTATGTTGGCATATTGGATTAGTTCACATCAGTTTTTACATATGGATTATTCTTCTCCTTGACATCCTTTCTCCCATATCTGAAGATTATGAGTTGCCTTTATGAATTTTTGGAGCTCCTCAACACCTTTTCCAATGAATAACTATGAAGATAACTTGACAGGCACATTGGAAATTTGAACCTATTTTAATGATGGAATAAAATACTTTGACTATAGATGCCTTAATTAGGAACAAAAAATACCAAAAAGGATGGTATTTCTTCTCCAAAAATCTTGCATTAGCTTTGAGATTCATTACAAATAGATCATGTACATGGGTTGTCTCCCCCTTTTTACAACATAATTGAATGAAATGGTTATTATAGAGATGGTGAACTAATTGTCCAAGAGGCACGTGAGGATTTATATAGCTTCAGATAAGGATTCAAATGTTGAGATAGGTTGAGGACCATCGAGATTCTGATTGAACAATAGAATCAGGGAAAAAATAATAGAATGTTGTAAAAAAGTAGGCTAATGAAGAAAACATACAGGCCTTCATCTAAACCCATCAACAAGATATAAAACAAATCCTTCCTATTGTAGAAGCATGCATATGCCAATATGGACAATATGTAAATTCCTCTTAGTTAATTATAAAGAATACAAAATCAAAATCAAGGAGACAAATTGATGCTCGTTACTAGAACCAAGATCTCTGATACCATGTCAAAATAGGTGAGTAGGTGATCTTCTGGTAGAATGAGCACTCAAATAATTATGCAACAATGACCGTAATTATATTCATAAATATGTCAAAGGATTTGCAATAATTATCTTTATTTTAAACTACCTTACTTACCAATTATATACTCAATTACAATATCTTGGTGAAGAGGAATATTAAAAAATAAGTAAGGGATTTAATTAAGAGAAAAAATCATTATGGGACTGAGTGTAATTCACTGTGGAACTCATAAGAGAACTTATAGTAATACTCAATTGAACTGCAAGTAAAAATCTATGTAGAACTTACCTAGTCACCCACTTAACCTCTTATCACACCTAAGTAAGTTGAAGCTACATATGTATGGATTATCCTTTTAATAAGAAAATGGAATAATAAATATCCTATACCAACATGATAACCTTAATAAACTAGCTAGAATTCAACATTCTTATCACGCATTAATTACTATGTATGAATGTAAATTTCAATCATTTGAGGAAGCCACTCAAGATGATAGATTGAATGTTGTTATAAAATTTTAATATATGACTTAATTAAAAATCAAACTTAGGATCTTATACCTCTTCTAACTAGAAGGTATATTATCAGTTATAGGTGGATATATAAGATCAAATACAATTTAACTAATAAAATTAAAAAATTTAAATTTAGATAAGTTGCTCACAACTTTACTTAAAATTTTAGGGTTGACTATGTTGAAACCTTTGCTCTTATAACAAAAATGATTACCATTAGACTGCTTATTGCTCTTGAAGTCTAAAATAATTAAGTTATCCACCAAATTAATGTCAAGAATATGTTTCTAAATGGTGATTTAGAATAGGAAATCTATCAAACTCAACTTGAAAGTTCCATTGATCTTAATTTAACATTTTGTATGCAAGTTAAATAAATCTTTGTATGGTTTAAAAAAATTTCCCCACATTTGGTTTAAAAAGTTACTTTTTCTTTCAAAGAATTGGGTTTCTCTAATTGTTACTTTGATAATGATCTCTTTGTTGAAGTTCAAATAGTCATTTGATTTTAATTATATTATATGTTCAAGATTTATTGATTACTGGTGATCTAACTAATTTTATTCATAAATATAAGGATAAACTAAGTCAAATGTTTGAAATTACTAATTTAATCATTTTGTATCATTTTTAAGAATGGCTATATTTCATAATAAATATTATATACTTTTGTCACAATATTAGTATGTTCAAAACCTTATTGTTAAGTTTAACATGCTTTATTGTAATTCTTCTTCTATTCTAATTGAAGTTGATATTAAACTTGATCCAAAACTTACATGTGAAAAAGTTAATTTTACTTTACATAGAAATATTATTGGTAATTTTATTTATATAACCATTACTGGACTAGATATTTCATATGTTGTTGGTTTTACTTCTATATTTATGTAGAATCCATATTTAGATCATTAAAAATAAGCTAAATAAATCCTTTGTTATATAAAAAGAATAATTAATTTTAGTTTATTTTATTCTTCTGTTGATAATACTAAATTATATGGTTATTGTGTTGATAACCATATTGGTGATACTATAGATCATTATTCTGCTTCTGGATATGTGTTTAAGTTTGGTGCAGGTGATGTCATTTAAAGCAATAAAAAGCAACCTACTATCCCTATCTCTTTTACTAATGTAGAGTACAAAAGTGTTATGGAAGCTATATAGAGACCATGTGGCTATGAAGGTTACTAGGAGAACTTCATTTTGATGTTCTTCATAGTAACATCCTTCATTATGATAACTAAAATTGTATATCACTAACAACAAATCTAGTACAACACCAAAAAAACTAAAATAAATAGAAGTTCATGAATATTTATTTTGAGATAAAGTTTTGAATGGTGATATTAATCTAAAATTATGTCCTACAGATAAACAAATGGTATATATCTTCACAAAATAACTTGATGCTACCAATTTTTGTCAATTTCATGCAATGTTGGGTCTCTCATAATTTTTATTATAGGGGAGTGTGCATGACAATGCCAATGTGTTCCTTCTTCTTATTTATACTTATTCTCATTTTAAATTTTTATAGACTTCATGTGAAAGTTATGTGATTTGATTAAACATCATGTGGAAGTTTTACTTTTATATCCTAATACATAAAATCATAATTTTTAATGGAGGTCATTATGTTATAAATTTTTTCAAATGTGCTTAGATGATTATTCATGAAAAATTATGAGATGTAAACTCATGGTTGTACTATCCTAAAATTACTTTATAGTAGTTTATGGATTATAATTTATTTTATTTCAAAAGGTGATATTTGACATGGTGAACGTTTTTAAATCATTCAATTGTGTATATAGTGTAATTCATGTATTAAGGTGACTATGACATTTATCCCCACCTTAGATCAAGGGTCAGTGTTAGAATATTTAATTACTAAGTGGGCTAATTTAGATACTTATAAAACTTTGATAAATTATTAAATAATAATAATTTATTATTTATTAAATATGAGGTGAAAACTTCATGTAAATAATCAATAAAATATTATGGTTTATTATCTACCTATTAAATTAAATTAATCTTGGGAAGGATAAACCAATTGGTTATAACACTCACCTTATAACCTCCCCTCACATTTATTTTAAATAAGATTTTATGCCTAATGTATTTTTCATTGTGATCACATTTGCTGAATTTGATATTTACACATTGCAAATATTTACGAAGGCTCTGTGAAGGCTTACATGAAGAAGTGAGAAGGAAATGCCTTGTATTGGGGTATAGAGTTTCTTAATTAATTGAATATCATCTTCATAATTTTTTTACCTCTTAGATATTTTTTCACTTTCAATTCTTTTGTACTATATCAATTCTCCATGCTCTTTGCCATTATTTATTCATGTAGATCCAAAAATATATTGCATATATATTTTATTGATTTTATCAATTTTGAATCCCTTTAAAAATAGGCAGAACTCATTAAAAGTGTGTGAACATTTATAGATATGTAGGGTTTATATTTTTTAATTGGATTGTAATCCATTGTTGGCTACTTAGACTCTTCCTTGGCTTCCTCTTGCAAGTATCACTCAATTCATGATTGCCACAACCACAAAGGAAATAAAATTTAACAAAAATGAAGTTATATGAATTTAGTTTTTAGGGTTTTGTGGTTCTAGTATTTTAAGCAATTCGAAGCACTTATGTAGCTTTATTTTATAAGAGGCAATTTATAATAATTAAAAAACCAATGAAAAAGGAGGTTAAAGGATAAGAAGTTTAAATTTGAGATCTTATTTATGGTTCTTTCTTTTTAATGATTAAATTTGTCTTTTTACTAACTAAATTTATCCTTTTTTTTAAGAACTAAATTTTATGGCCATATAACTTAGTTTAAATTAAGTACATACCTCTATATATCTATCAAAAGATCAATTAGATAATATAATAAATTGAGTATAGCAAAAATTGTGACAAAAAACTAGAGTATAGAGTTTAAACCCATTATGGGGTCATATGGCAAGGTAACTATGAAAAATGAGGATGACATAAATAAAAAATATATTCAAAATGTTTTTTTAGTTTAAAAATTATAAACTATATAATAAGCTATACCAAAATGTCTTAATGGTATGCATATTGGAAAATCAAATAATTTTTTTAATTTCAATTGAAAAACCACGCCAAATCAAATATAATTATTACCTTAAGTCTATTTTTTCTTAAGTGGTCCTTAACATATTCATAAAACTGAGTAAAAAAAACATGTTCTTCATTCTATATAGTTTTAATGACTAAAAAACATAATAATAAGCAAAATTATAATTATATACTTGTAAGTTTAGATTGATACGTCTTCAAGGATTAAAAAATCAGATAATGTTAAAAGGGGTTTATTAGATAGCTAAATTCACATCCCAAATTCTTAAACCAGATGAATATTTTATTTCTAACATTAAATGTGGTGTAGGTGGAACTAAAGTTATAATAATCAAGGTTAAAATATTGCCTCATTTTCTAGTGAATTGGCATGGGCATATTGAAATACCAAGGTAAAATTTAATGTTGGTTCAACATGTCACCTGTTAGATTAATGGAAGTTGTTCGAATATATATGTGAGAGTTTTCTAAAAAAATTAGTTATTTATGAAAACTATTGGTGTAAGTGAAGATATTGGTCTAATATAGATATTTATAGTTCATTACACTATAGAAACCTCAAATAAATTTGATATAAAAATATTATATATTTCTTAGATAAATCTATGAGAAATATATCAATAGATATCATTCTTGATCTACCTATATTGTATTGAATTATGAGTAGCTCAAGAATGATATTTATTGGTGTATTTTACATAGATTTTTCTAAGATATATATGCTATTAGCATGTATCGTGCATAAAGGTAAATATTTATTCTTCATAAAAAATATTTAATATAAATATTTAATACAATTTTAAAATAGGAAATGGAGAGTAACACATTATTTATTTATTATGATGTATGTGGTAAAATCTATATATTACGTATAAATTAATTATTGATGATGTGTAAATATTTTTTTATGATAATTTATAAATACAATGTGGTAAAATATATATTAACTATAAATTAGTTGTGATTATCTATATATTATTTATTTATGTATTATCATGTGATGATATGTTTTATGATTTGATAAATTTTTATGATAATTTATTTTTACAATTCATTGTTATGATATGATTATTTATAAATATATTGTGGTAAACTTTATATATTGTCTACAAATTAATCATGATTATTTAATTATTTGTAAATACAAATTTTTATATTACTTATAAACTAATTATGATTATTTATAAATATGATGTGATAAAATCTATTTATAATCCATAAATTAGTTATGATTATTTAATTATTTATATATATAATGTCATAATATTTATATATTATCAATAAATTAATTATGATTATTTGTATATTATCTATTCAATTATTATGATGTAATATTTTTATGATAATTTATATTTGTAATTTTATTGTTATGATTATTAATAAATATAATGTGTTAATATGAATATTTATATATTAATTATGATGTTGTAATATAATGTAACTTGTCAAGTGGAAATTAATTTCACACTAAAAGTAACGAGGGAAGTTGTAAAGAAAAAACAATGATAAAAGGAGTAATCTTCAAAACATTTTTATGATGTGATAATTATTTAATGATAATTTATTTTTATATTTCATCATTATGATATGATTATTTATAAATATAAAATGGTAAACTCTATATATTCTCTATTAAATAATTATGATTATCTAATCATTTGCAAATATAATGCAATAAATTTTTTATATTACCCATAAATTAATTATGATTATTTGTAAATATGATGTAATACAATCTAAATATTATCTATAGATTAATTATGATTATCTAATTATTTATAAATATAATGTAGTAATATTTATATATTATCTATAAATTAATTATGATTATTTGTATATTATTTATTTATTTATTATGACATAATATTATTTATGATAATTTATTTTTACAATTTTCATGTTATGTTTATTAATAAATATGATGTAATAACAAATATGATGTAGTAATATGATTATTTATTTGTTAATTATGATGTTGTAATATAATGTAACTCATCAAGTAGATATTAATTTCACACTAAAAGTAATGAGGGAAGCTGTATTTTATCTATGCAATATACATGCTAATTTATCTCCTTTTTTACTCTTCTTTAATTTTTATTTCTCTCACATTATTCTATATTTTTGTTTATTTTTTTGGCTTGAATTTATTTATATTTATATGTGTTTTATTTTTTAAAACCATCATGTTTGTTGTTTTATTTTTTTGTTTAATCATGTTAGCTTTGAAACAATTAAATTCAACTATTTTCTATTTTATGTTATTGGCTTTTAAATATTTAAATACTAATATTCTCGTGCCATTACAATTCCCATTAGATGCCATTATAGGAACACCTATTGGTGTAATTACACATCCAAAATAATAATAATAATAATAATAATAATAATAATAATAATAATAATAATAATAATAATAATAATAATAATAATAATAATAATAATTCACTCACCATATATTAATTAAGTTATTTTATTTTGAGGCAAATTAAATTACTACAATAATAAATATAATTCACCCACCATTTATTCCAAGGTAAATATATAATTAATTTTTTTTATTTTAAATTAAATACAATTACTACAAAAAATATGCAATTCACTGTCATTGTTATTAAATAATTACATCCCAACTAAATAAATAAATTAAAAGTGGGTATAGATTTTTTTCATTATGTCAGCTCCAAAATAATTAAATGTTAACACACTCACATCATTACACAAAATTACTCTCAGATACCACTGTAGGAACACCTATCAGTGTAATAACAAAGGAACACCAAAATATACTTAATAATCTCTATAATATAGTTTACAAATATTATAAACATGTTCCTTTAATCAAATAGAACAAAAAAACACATTTTTCTAATCAAGTGTTGGCATTTTTACATCAAAATTAGTGTCACCCAGTATTAATTATCAAAATACAATTTGGTTTTATGAATCCATGTAAAATTGGGGATAAAAAAATTTACTATCTTCCTCAATCAACCTCATATTTTAGATGCTTAAATTGTAACATGCCAATTTTTTATATAGATTTTAAAGTACATACACTATGCGAATTGATAGAGAAGTTTATAGGGAGTCCAGATAAGTGGTGGTCCTTTCTTTATAATTTTCATGTGTTTGAACTTTACCTTTTTCATAATAAAAAATTATACCTAATCACATTTAAATAATATATTGGCATACTTACTATATGTGATCCCTTTATTAAGCTATGATCCTCATTGGTATTTTATTTTATTTTCGCCAATCACATTTTACCATGTGCCATGTACTAATTTTTATTGGCTCATAAACTCATGAGATTCTATCTATCTTTCATTGACTTTAATAAATTTCATAGACCCATTATTTCATTAATTTACTTAGATTTATAATACTCATGTACCTACCTTTACATTTTTATAAACTATCTAAACTAAAAGGAGATATGTAATATGTGCTTAGTGGTCATGAAGTTCTACCTTAACAAATTGTTCATTCATATTTTCTTTATGTTCATGTGGCACTTTAAACTCTCAGTGATCACACATTCATGGGGTAACATAATATTTATTTGTTCATTGTGATTTTATTTAAATATGTGGACCCATTCATTTATAAAATATGCTTTGCTTTTGTCACACATTCGTGACCATGCTTGACAAAAATTGTGGATACAATTAAATTTAACACACATTAACCCAAAAAAATAACTTGTTGCACTCATTTATAAGCTACATAGTCACTAGGTTCACACTTTTTTTAAATTTTTGAATGTGTCCTTGAAAACTTTCTTCACTCATAAATTTATTCGCCTTGCTCTATAACTATCATATGTTACACTCTAGTCTTGTTCACAATAAACTAGTACATGTGATAATATTTAAATTATATATTCACACTTAGATTATATATGATCACTTTATTGAGGTCATATCTATGTTAGATTATACTTTATTATGACCAATCATATTGTACCACCTAGCATGCGTTGATTGTTTTGGGCTCACAATGTCATGATAGTTGCTTTGTTATAAAAATGCATTTACTAAACTAAACAAACTTGTTATTTTATTAACTCAAATTGATTTATAATTAACATCAGTCCATATTTAAATGTATGATAATTAGTTAATGTTTCAAAAATCAACTCTCACAAAAACTCCTACCATTTATATCATTTATTTCATTTTAAATCCTCCTTTCTATGAGTTTCAAGAGTGACAAGAATGGAAGTGGTAAGGGTGGAATGATAGTAACTACATGCATGAAAAATGGATGTAGTTTTAGAAAGCAACATTTTATATTCTCAAGATAGGAGTTCTTATCATAGATTATGATGTAGACTTTGGTAATAATAGGAATGTCAATTTAGTTCCATTTCCTCAGCCATAGATTTTCAAGTCATTCCTCTATCTTAAAATAAACTTGATATTTAATACTATCAGATCTGGTTCACATATTCCCCAGAGGGTAAGCTACTACCAATTTATGATTTATTTGTGAGATGATGTAGAACTGTGTTCAATATATTAATGGATGATAGGGTTAATTTATGAATTCAAAAATAATATTTTTATCTTTACCTATCCACATTCTATTTGCAGTAACCTAAAAAAATTAGTCTATAGAGATAATATACTCTATAGTTGGTTTATTATTTATACTCTATGCTCTCATTTTTTGTCACAATTTTGTTATACTCAATTTATTATACTATTTTATTGGTCTTTACTACATGCTTCTTTTAAACAAAGAAGAAACTGATTTCCTCCAGGAAATACTCCTATTAAATAAACAATAAACTGATTTCCTCTGAGAAATAATGGCATGTAGGATACTTCTTTTAATCAATTCATAAATAAAAAAATGAATAAACACAACATAGCCTCATGATCATTTCAACCATATTTTTGACTAAATTGAAAATACCCATTTCCTAAATTTTGAGTTTATGGAAAAGATTTACATATATACATGAAATTTACAAGAAAACTAAAATCCACAGTGATTTGAGCAAATATATTTTAAGAAATGATTTTCAAGGAACTTATCATTATATTTATTCATTTCAAGACAATGATTGTGCATGCAAATAACTACTCTCAATGCTCAGAACAAGAGGAACATAAATTCATACCTTGTAATTAAAATCACAAGAAAACTATTTTAGAAATTATCTGCACCTTGTCCCAATCTTTTGACTATCAGAGCTTCACTTACACCAATATCTTGCATCAATGACTCAAAAAATGGATAAACTATCAACAAATATATTTAAATAAATATTTTTAAGGAACTTATCATTATATTTATTCCTTTCAAGAAAGAAGACTATGTATGAAAACAACTACTTTCAGTCTTCAAAATAAAATAAACACATATTCATACTTTATAGTTACAATCATAAAGAAATCGACTTAGAAATTATCAGCACCTTGTCCCAATATTTCAACTATCAAAGCTTCACTTCTACCAATAACTTGGAACAATGAATATAAAAGTAGAGAAACCATCATCAAATGTCTTCAAATAAATGTTTTTCAAGGAACTTATCATTATATTTAATCATTTCAAGATAGATGACTATGCATCCAAATAACTACTCTAAGTCTTCAAAAGAAAAGAAACACAAATCCAAACCTTGTAGTTATAATCATACAGAAACTAGCTTATAAATTATTTGTACCTTTGTTTCTAATCTCTCATCCAATTCTTTTGTCTACCATAGCTTCACTTCCACCAATATCTTGCATAAATGACAAGAAAATTTGATAAACCATCACATATATATTCAAGTAACTTACATTAATCCTAAAGGTGACGTGTTGGATAAACATTAAATTTTTTTTTGGGCCCTCAATATCTCAATACCAATTTAGAACAAAATGGGGGAAAATCTAAATCTCAATCCCTATAGCTTGAAATCGACTTGCACTACATTTAATGTTAGAAATAAAATAAACATTAGCTTTGAAAATTATTTATTATTACTTTTTAGTTATTAAACCATACATAAAGAAGATTGTGTCTGATTTAATCAATTTTATAAATGAGATTAAAAAAAATTAAAATATTTTCATAGTTTTAAAATTATAAACTGTATAATAAGGTCTACCAAAATGTCTTAACCATATCCATAATTAGCATTTCATTTTTTTTTTAAATTTTAATTAACAAACCATGCCAACCAAAATATAATTATTACCTTAATTTTATTATGTCCTAAGTGGTCTCTCTCTCTCTCTCTCTCTCTCTCTCTCTCTCTCTCTCTCTCTCTCTCTCTCTCTCTCTCTCTCTCTCTCTCTCTCTCTCTCTCTCTCTCTCTCTCACACACACACACACACACACACACACACACACACACACACACACACACACGTGTGTGTGTGTCCTTGGTGATTCCAAAAGTAATAATTCTTATATAATTTTTTAGCAAATTAGACCCATACTCTGTGTGTGTGTGTGTGTGTGTGTGTGTGTGTGTGTGTGTGTGTGTGTGTGTGTGTGTGTGTGTGTGTGTGTGTGTGTGTCCTTGGTGATTCCAAAAATAATAACTCTTGTATAATTTTTTAGCAAATTAGACCCATACATACATAATAACTCTAGTAAATATATGTTCAAAACTAGGATCAAGTATAATCTATAAGGTGATTCAAAACACATGTATAATAAATTGTATAAAATTTAGTTTATTTGAACTATGTATATTTTCATAAAATTGGTCATTTTCAAAATCAAAAAGCATACTTATAGGCTTTTGACTTTAAATAGCCTGTAAAATTTTCACTAGTGATATCATGTATTTTACTCCAGGCTCATAGATGAATAAATAATAATAAATTTCTAAGTTTCATGATGTTAGGTAGCACCTTTTTTATGGTCTACAAGGTAGCTTACAACATATATGACCATCTCATACTACCACTATATAGGAGACACATTATTGTGCTTCAAATATGAGGCATGTGTACCTTACCCCTATAGGATGTCACAATTGGACTAGAATCAAATGAAAAGTATATGTCTAAATCTATAATTTCATGACTATACATGTGCTTCATAAGTGGAAAGATTGAGATGCTTTACAATCTCACAGGCCTTGAGGTTTTTTACTGACCATTTTATAACAAGAGTGTGTAAGTGCATAAAATTAAAACACTTGGTACAGAGAAGGCAAGTCAACTTTGTGATTTAGAAACTTTACAAAAAGCTTCACCATATTACAATGATAATGATTATAAGGTAGCAAAACCAGGGGCTAAACAAAATCACTCATAGCAGGGCTAAAAAAGGCTCACAAACAAAAAGAGCCACTATTATTGAACACCTATGTTTTGATGGTTATTATGATCATATTAATTTATGTTTTGATTGATATTATGATCATATTGATTTCAAGTTGCTACTTTCCTTAGGCTACATATAACACACTTTCTCAATTTAATAATTGACAACTACCATAACTTTTGTCATGGGCATTGACTTTAGTTTATAATTATAATTTTAATAATTACAATTTAGATTCATGACTAAAAATCTCTTGGTTTCCTTTAATTTTGTTTAAATATGAATACAATCCTCATAAACCAATAATAGCATATTGTGTTTATGTTACATAGGCATATGGTAGTAATACATGGCATTCAATGTGCCTTAAAATTGGATATACACAAAGTGAACCTTATTATGAACCCATGGCTAGGATCTGTGCTTATTATAATTTTCCATTACTGAAGCTCATGTTTATGTTGTGTTGACTCAGATAACATAGTAATGGACTAATTGTAAGTCCAAAAACTCATTTCATTATCGATATATAAACTTAAGACCCATTGGAAACATGTGTTTCCTACACATACATAAAATTTATCATGGTACCTCTATGTTATAAAGAGATATGAGTGAAATCACATTAGAAAATTGCTTACCTATTATAACAATAAAAAATATTTCCAAAAAGGACATAGACACTCTAATATCCCATGAAAATAACTTGAGTTTAGTTGGTTGGAATTAATTTTAATGCCCCACATATCCCTACCTTAATTTAGGAACACAGTTAAGTATTAATCAAGGATTTAAACTATTGTTATGTCATTTAATTATGATTCCAATTTTCATCCAAAATTGTCAAGAGTCGGTGTCCTCTTCACATCACCAGTTGCAAATTTTAATTAACGTTGTCATCAACGCTTTCGAGGTATCATTGTTAGCAAAGAAGAAGTTGTGATTGTGTATTACACTTTGTGCGGACATCAAACAAATCTTTTTCACTAGGAAATTCCAGGCCTACATGAGATCACATCGCTGAAACATGACAATCTTCCTTCTTAAATTAGACATACTCACATTTCAAAAACCCCTAGAATACCTTTTATTTTTTTATATTCCAAAACAAAATCTTATAAACATGCCAATATTAATATTTAAATTATTTTAACAAATTAATCTACTAATTAAATATGCCTTTTATACATATTAAATTACAATAAAATAATGTCTAATTAAAAGTAATTAGAGAGAGTGAAGAGGCTCTTAGCAAGTATACTGTTGCAAGGGGTTTTGCCCTAAGATTTTAATTAATTAGTTTCAACCTCTTAAGAGTTGTAGAGATGGTTATGAGTGTTGCTAGGGTACAAATGGTTCTCTTAAATTTAAATAGTTTTAATAAAGTTTTAAAAAATGTGTGGGATCTATTTTTTTAATTAGAATATTTGATAAAATATAATTTGAATCAATAAAGATATAAGATTGTGAAACATTTAATAACACACAATTTACATTAATCTTAATAATATATAAAAATATTAAATTTTGAAATCATTTTTTAAAGTGTGGTATATTTCATGATTACAAAATAATGTTTAACATGTAAATTTATTTCATATGTGATTTTTAAATTCATTTATATGAAATAAATTCTTTTCTCTATTTTGAATAAGGGATTGGTTTTGGATTTGTTTAAAAAAAATATATATTTTTAAAAACATTTAGTTATTAAAAAAACATTTGATGGGCAAACAAATGTATAGGTTGATTTTGTACCATTAAGTGGAAGACTATTTCCAATTTATGAGAATGATTTTTCTATGAAATAATATTAATGGGCATTACATGATAATCCTCACAATCAAACAAATGTATAGGTCCACTTCTTACCATCAAGTGGAAGACTATTTCCAATTGGCGAGAATGATCTTTATATTATAAAATATGGAGGGTGGCATGTGATAATCCTCACAATTTAATTTTTGTACACACACACACATATGTTCATCGTAGCTTGATTAACAAGGTTGAGTTTTACCAGTGCTCACAAATTGGTAAGGTCTACGCTTTATATGAATCACAAAATTCATATTAAAAAGTATTAAATATTACAAAAATTGTGATTGGTTGTCCAATTAAAATCAATGAAATTATAAATGTTGAATAAAATTATCAGACTAACAGAAACAATAAGTTTGCAAGGGGGTTTTCTTTAAAATTTTAACTTATTAATGTCAATTTCTTACAATTGTAGAGATGATTATGAGAGTTGTTAGAGTGTGAATGCTTCTCTTAAGCATGGATAGTCTTAATAAAGTTTTAAGAAATGCACCCGATCAGGTTTCTTTTATTAAAACAATTAGTAACATATAATTTCAATCAATCCAAACAACACATAAAGATATAAAATTTTAGAACACTTGATAATACATAAATTGAATGAATCTTAACCGTATATAAAAATATTAAATTTTAGAACCATTTTTAAGTGGATTACATCTCACGATTGCAAAATGATGTTGTCCAATATTTTGATTTACTTGATATGTGATTGTTAAACTTTTTTATATAAGATAAATTTTTCTGTCTATTTTGAATGAAAAATTGTGTTTGGATTTGTTTAGAAAGAAATAATATTTTGAAAAATATTAATTATTATTAAATAGAAATTCATGGGTGAATAAATATATAGGTTGTTTTTGTATTACTACGTGGAAGATTGTTTTCAATTGACAAGATCAATTTTTTAATAAAATAATATTGATATGCATTACATGATAATTCTCACAATCGAATAAATGTATAGGTTGACTTTGTAACATTAAATGGAAGACTATTTCTGATTGTCGAGAACAATTTTTCTATTAAATCTAAATTTTATTAATATTCATAAATTTGTGAGATCCACACTTTTCACAAATCATAAAATTCATACTTAAAAAAATTAAATTAAAAAAAAATGTAATGAAATATCCAACCAAAATCAACTAATTTATAAATGTTAAATAAACTTTCTAGATCAACAGAAATAATAATGTTTGCTATTAATCAACAATGATCATAGCCAAATAGGTAGGTCTCCTTGCTACTCTAAAGATTCTTGCCTAGTAATGAGAATAATTTGTTTTTCAGGTCTGAAGTGTTGTTGAAGCATCTTCATCCTGGTATTAAGCGCAGAAACATTTCAATCGATGAAGAGGAGCTCATTATAAGATTGTACAGAGTAATCATCTCAAAGCTTCGACTTAATATTTACTAGGCAAACCGACAAGCCCTCTGCATAATGCAGAGGAGGAATCTTCTTGTTAATGATTTGTTACATTAAATAATTGTGGTAGGAAAGAGATTACGTATGCACAAGTTTTGAAACATAAAATGCTAACTTAAGGTCTTTTATCCTGGCCATCACTCCAAAGGTTTTATTGATTTATTGACCAGGATTTACAAGTGTGGAATATTTATTATCATTTTATAACAATGAGTTGGGAGGCTGAATTGGAACTTTGAATAAGAGCTAAAGAGAGTCATGTAAGGAGTAGTACATGCCATACAAAAATGAGTTATTATTCAAAGATCATCTCTAAAATGAACAGGTCATCATTTTGAGATGATTTAAGTATATATTTAATATTTGTATAAAGGAACGGTAATGCAAATATTAATAGAGTGAAAGAAGTGGATTTTATGTGAAATAAGAGATTAGTGTAAGATAAAGGATAGAGTTTTTATTTTTTTAATGTAGATATTTATAATATTTTATATTTTTATAAATTGTTTGAAAGAGAAAGGAGATTAATTAAAAAGGTGTTGGAAGGAATGCATTTTTAAGATTTTGTAAAAAAATTCCTTTATGTTTAATATTAATAATATCAATTGTTAATTTCTTTGTAATTTTAGGCTTGATGATTTATGTATTGTTTATGTTCAGGTTATTTTCAATAGAAGTTGTTTAAGACTAGTTTGATCTGTAAAAAAGATCAATACATATTCAAGAAATAAGTTTCAGATATGAACACATTTTAATCTTTAATGTTTAGTTCAGCATTTTGAATGTCAAACAATAGATTTTAGAAAGTTGTTAAAGTTAGAGAAGAATACTTTTTAATGGAGGATTATTTATGATGTAACAATAATGTCAAAAGTTTACAAAAATATTGAACCACATGATGTTCTAACATATATTAGAGCATATTATAATGAATGGAGTGGACCAAAGGCACCAACAACAATAATAGATCATGAAGGTCATCCAAAAGTATTGATTAATACATGCCAAAATTTATGAAAATATAAAATTCATTTAATTGATCAGAGTGTATCGAATATATTGTAAATAAAAACCTCGTGATAATTTATTAAATTTCATTTTTTTAGTTTTTGACTAATCCTTCATTTTTAAAAAAATAATATGCATCGTAGGAGAATATGGAATTCAATTAAATAAGTATAGCAAGGAGCACAAGGAAAGAAGAAAGCATAGGGAAGAGACAATGATGATGCTAATGTATATGCATCATTTATATAATTGTACTTTATTATTATTTTTTAAAGAAAGAAATAATTTAGTTTAATATGAAATGATAGTTATGGGGTAGGTCAAGAATGCATACTATTATTCTCCCTATTATTATCACTAGTAGAATTTAGGGTCTAAGAAAAAGAGAGAACATGGACTATATTTTAGAAAAATGCAAGAGAGTTCTTAAAGTTTGTATGGAGTCCTTGGGTGTCCACTCCATTAGGATCATAAAATGAAAATATTGGCAAATGTAAAAGTCTTTAACTGATTTAAAAAAGAAAAGTTAAAAAAAAATATATATATATTTGTAGCACCCTTCATGACTTCAAAAATTTGTAATACAACATATTTAAAATATTTTTTCATGTCTATGGGTTTCTTAAATTAGGTGCAGAGGTAAAGTGGTGCAAGGAGGGGTGAAATGTTCATGAGTGCATAAAATTTATTCGATGATATTATTTTTTTAATCCATTTTAACATTTTAAGTTATTCTCTCTTAAAATTGTATTGGGGAGTGGTGTGGATATCATGATAAATTAAAAACTGTGATGATCAAATAAAGGTAGAAGGTAATGCAAATTTTAAGGTGATGATCAATAAATGTACTTTATGGTGGCCAACTAAGGTGTTGTTGAAGCATAATGTTTGTGATATATTAGCAATTAGTAGCAGACTTTGAATAGTCTATTAACAAGAACATAAATACAATGAAGTGAAACATGTCTCTATATATGAATAACATTAATTTATAAAACATTGAAAAATGAATCTCAATCAAATATATAACAAATTGTAGATGCAGAGCATATTTTCTTGTTAAATAAATTTTAAAAAAACATACAATTGTCAAATGTTATTTGATAAAATCATACATATAATATATATTTAATAACTAGTAAAAAAAATAATATGAAATTTTAAAAGATATGAAATTGTAACTAAAAATATGTAAACATGGATTTCCCCTTTAAACTGATTGATTAACATGCACAATTTAAAGTTCTCTCAATTCCTTTGTTTATGTTTTAAGGTCACTTTTTATAAACATTGAAATGTCAATTAAAAAACAAAAACAATTTCCTTGGATCTTGAAATGTATCAGATTATGTTTACTAAGCGTTAACAGAAAGAAAAAAATAAAAAATAAAAATGAATCAAATAATATATACTGATAAATGTAACTTTTTGTATGGTACGCCATCACGAGATTTGCTGATAGCAACGAGATTTCCAACTCATTTAGTCGTCACGCATATTTCTGACTTCTGGTGTGGGGCCATGACCTCTACATCCTGAAACCTATTTTCGTCCCAAAAAAAAATGTCAAAGAGTTTGTGTCCCTTAGGTATCTTTTGTTGCGAATTTTATTTAATAATGGCAACAGCGCTTTGGAGGGATCATATAATTGTTGACAAATACGATGCTATCAACCGTGTCTTCCCATTATAACACTCCGTGCGGAGAGAAATCAGCTCCTACAAACCTCGCCTGCCTACTTAAATTACTGAGATACTCACATTTCACAAACCACTCTTATTACTTTTCAATTTTTAAAACAAAGTCTTATGAATGTACGTATATTCATATAAGATTGCATTGACTACTACACCTTGTGATTAAAAAACCATGGTGTCAATTAGCCCGATTTGCTTTCGATCAGTGTTAAACCTTTTTATATAAGATAAATTCTTCCCGACGTATTTGATGGATTGCGGGGAACAATTTTTGATTTTCACCGTCAAGTAGAAGACTATTTCCGATGGGCGAAAACGATTTTTCTATAAAATAGTATTCATGTGCGTCACGTGATCATCACTATCTCACAATCAATATTTGTATATATACATGCTCATCCTAGCCTGACCAAACGAAGCAATGAAGTTTGCTGTTAGTCATCAGTGATCACATAAAAATGGGTAGATCTCCTTGCTGCTCTAAAGATTCTTCCCTCAACAGTGGGGCCTGGACTGCGGGGGAGGATATGATTTTGAGAGAATACATCAAAATTCATGGTGAAGGTGGATGGCGATCTCTCACTAAGAAAGCAGGTATGTTAATACATTGATGCTCAGTCATAAAAATTATAATACTCCGACTGCCCACATTCTAGTAAAAAAAAAAAATTGTTTTTCATGTCTGAAGCGGTGTGGGAAGAGTTGCAGATTTCGGTGATTGAACTATCTTCGTCCAGGCATTAAGCGAGGAAACATTTCAATCGATGAAGAGGAGCTGATTATCAGATTGCATGGACTACTTGGCAATAGGTATGACCACATTGCTTCCACTTAATATTTACTGCAATATTCAATGCTCCCAGTTTCTATTTCCTAGGTAACATTCAATGTAAATTATTGAAAAGGTCATTGCAATGACCGTTACATTTAACAGTATTATTGGAAAAAGATATAAGTACGACTTTAATGGGTTGGTTGTATGTAGGTGGTTACTGATCGCAGGTCAACTGCCGGGTCGAACCGATAAGGAAATCAAGAATATTGCAACACTCGCATCAGTAAGAATCGCCTGCCAGAGAAGGAAACTCCATCCAAATCCCGCAAAGCACCCCGAAATTCAAAACCTGCCGTTCCTCCAAGAGATTGTGTGATCAGACCTACTCCTGTGAATGTGGAGAGCCGCAATAAATATCTTGGCAGTGGTAATTCAAATCATCAATAATTGCCACCAACTGATTCTGAACAAACAAAATTACGTACACGCAAGATTTGAAACTTAAAATGCTAACTTAAAGTCCAATATCCTGGCAATCAGTCCAAAGGTTTTATTGTTTTATTTACCTAGATTTGCTAGTATGGAATATTTTTTATCTTTTCATAACAATGAGTTTGAAGGCTATAGATGAACTAGAACGTTGCATAAGCGTTAAGAGGGTCATGCAAGGAGTAGTGTATGTCATTAAAATACGGGTTATTATTCAACGGTCATTTCAGTGAGAAATATATGTTTAAGGTTGTTATTTTAAGATGATTTAAAAAGGTGGCGTAGTTTAAATACTAATAGATGAGAAGGAGCGGAGTTAAAGTGACGTTAGTGTAATAGAGAGGGTAAGCTATCTTACATTTTCGTAAATTGTTTGAAAGAGAAAAGATGGAAAATATGAAGGTTTTGGAAGGAGCATATTTTTGAGATTGTTATAAAAACTTTTTTTTAAATATTTAATAATATTAATATCGATTGTTGTTTTCTTTGTAACTTTAGGTATGGAGATTTATGTATTGTTTAAGTTCAAAATATTTTTAATGGAAGTTATTTAAGATTGATTTGGTTTATAAGAGGGATCAATACATATTCAAGAAATATATTTGAGAAATGAATACATTTTAATTTTCAATATTTAATATTTAATTCAGCATTTTGAATATTGAACAATAAATTTTAGAAATTTGATTGACTCAAAGAAGATCAATATTAATGGAGCATGGTGCACAATTTAACAACAATGTCAAAGGTTTGTAAAAGGGTTCAACCACATGATGTTCTAGCATACATTAGAACATACTATATTTAATGGAGTTGACTGAAGACACCAACAATAATAGATTAAGAAGGACTTTGTAAAGTGTTTATCAATACGTGTAAATAGTTATAACTCTATAATATTCATTTCATCATTCATAATATATCGTATATATTATAATTAAAAATTTCATGGTAGCTTATAAATTAATTTTTTTTTAGTTTTTGAATAACCCCTCATTTTTTAAAAAAATAATATACATTTTAAGATAATCTAGAATTCAATTAGACTAGTATAACAAGGAACATGAGGGAAAGGGAAATCCTAAGAAATGAGAGGGCGACATTGAAAATGCTGATGTAAATGCATCTTCTATCCAATTATGTTTTACTATTTTGTTCGAACGAAAGAAATCATTTAATTCACTATGAAATGATAGTTGTGGGACAATCCAAGAGTGTGTACAATTATTTTTCTTGTTGTTAATGATAAAATTTGAGGTTCCGTAGAAAGAGGTAACACGAAATATAATTAAAAAAATTGAGAGAACTTTTTAGGTTTTTATGCAGTCCACTTTAATAATATCACATATTAAAAATAAAAAGCATTGGAAACATGTAAACTTGGTAGTGATTTTAAAAAATAAGATGGAAAAATAAAAATATGTTTAGCACCATCATGACTTACAATTTTTGAAATTTAATGTATTCAATTTTTTTTATGTCGATAAATATATTACAATAGAAACAAAGGCAAGGTGGTGCATGATGGGGGTGAAATATTCATAAATGCATAAATATTATTGGATGACACTAATGTTTTCATCCATATATATAGCATTTATGATGTGCTCAACGATATATGATGAAAAATATTATAATACTTTTTTATGTCAATGAACATAAATACATTATAATTAATGAATGAAAATAATTTTTTCATTCATTTGATTATAATAAGGTATAAATTTTTTTAAACTTAGGTTTAAAAGAGGAGGTTTATAAACATATATCATCAAATTTGATGATACAATAAAATTAAAAAGATAAAGACAAATTTTAAGTGTTGATTAAGAGGCATAAATTCAAATGACATCCTTAAGTGATATTAAAAATAATAATTATAAAATATTAATAATCAATAATAGATTTAAAATCTAATTTATAAAGTTTTTTAAAATAAAATCATTTCATAAAATATTGTAATTGTAGGATATATACAAAAATAATTTTCAAAATATGCTTTCAAATTTTTTGACCAAACAAAAGATTCTAAAACATACAATAGACATAAAATTTATTTTAAACTTGAATGTAAAATATGAAATCATCTAAATGGCACATGAACTATTTGACAAAAGCACATTAATAAAATTTATTGGAATGTAAAATCATACAATTGATATGCAAACTATTTTAAAATGTTATTGTTGAAAATTATCTTAATTGTGATGTCATACAAAAGGAACATAATCTATTCACTAGTTTTAGAAAATGCCTCAAATAATGTTTGATTGAAATTTATTTTAAATGACAAAGCATATAAAAGGCACACCAATTATTTGTTAGTTTAAGGGAAAGCCTCAAAGATATTTATGCAAAAAATGCTTTGAAACGATGTTTTCAAGCTATTGGATGTAATAAAGAACTATTGAACATATATTGATGATGAAAAATATAGTTGATAAATTTATATAAAAAAGTGGAATCATACAAAAGGAAAGTGAATGGTATTAATAAACTATCTTAAATAAAATTGTATTTTTGATAAAGATTTTAGGATTAGAAAAAAATGTTGGGAATTTTTTTTTTATTCTTTTAAATTTTATCATGATCAATTCAAAATACATAGAAAATTCTATTTTAGATCAATAAGGGATAAATATACAAATACAACCAAAAAAAAATGAAACTTTATACTAATAAATACTTAGTAACTATTTTTAGGTGTCTATAATAAGTCACCTAACATATTTGAGAGAATATTCTTTTATACCATTATTAAGATACTGTATAATTTTATTTAATATATATTTTTTAATATTTATAATTTCAAAACCCGTCGTTCCTCCAAGTGATGCTGTGATCAGACCTACTCCTCTGAAGGGTCGCAACAAATATTGGGGCAGTGGTAATTCAAACCATCAATACTTGTCACTGACTGATGCTGAACAAACTGTGAAGACCTCCAAATCGTGGTCTGAGTTATTGGTAGAAGAGATGATTCTGACTTAATCGACTTTACAGTGAATTGGGATCTCCGTCTATTGAAGTTAATGATCAATATTCTCCCTTTTGTATGACCAATTTAGTCGACTCGCAATTCCTGCATTCTCACCGAGAGTTTATTATATGTGAATCACCTACCTTCTCCACACTTTGATCTGCTCTCCTGTCCATGCGATTTTCCCAAATACTTCAGAGTTGAATACATAGAGGCAAGCCCTAATAACTTCTTGGAACAAATGTCTTTTCTCCATAATAATATCGAACACGCTTACATTTTTATAGTTAGTGTCGATCAAGTAATGGAGGGAATATACACTAGTAGGTAGAAGGATGATTGGGCAGACTTCGGCTTAAATCCACGTGGCTATGACATTTGACCATGTGGCAATAGCAAAGGGTTGCGACCTTTAATCTAGATGCTCCAAGTCTCCATCCACGTGGCATCATGCATTTTACATCAGGGTTTCAGATGATGATAATGATGATAATAATAATAATAATAATAATAATAATAATAATAATAATAATAATAATAATAATAATAATAATAATAATAATAATAATAATAATAATAATAATAATAATAATAATAATAAATTTTTTAAGGTTTATGATGTTAGGTAGTGTCTTGGTATAATCTGTAAGGTAGTTTATAGTATATGGGACCACTTCATACTTCTAGTTTATGAGAGACACTTTACTGTATTTCAAAGATGAGGTGTGCATACCTTACCTCTTGTAGGGTATTGCTACTAGATTAAAATCAAACAAATAATCTAAATCTAAAGTTATGATGTCACAACTAAACATATACTTGAAAAATGACAAGATTGAATTGCTTTGCAATTTCACAGACCTTGAACTTCACGCCCACCATTTTACAACACGAGTTTGCAATTGCACCAAATTGTAATACATGATATAGAGAAGGCAAGTCAAGTTTGTGCCTTAGAAACTTTGTGAAAAATTGTACAACATTATGATGATAATGAGTGGCACACTTGGTTGACTGCACAAATACACGACTAAACGATGGATTACTAGATCATGCCAAGTGGCACTAAGGGTGAAGTTTGACTTCCTTCCTTAGAAGCAGTAGCAAAAAGGGCTGAAAACTGCTTTGCAATGCAACAACGATGTGTGGTTGGGTCAAATTGACTGCGTGAACAAGGGACAAAGCAAATAATGAGATAGCTAAGCTGCAAATAAGTGAAAATGGTAGGTTGTGCTCAAGTTGGAAATTAAAATCCAAAATGGCTAAGTCAAAAAACTGACCAAAGGAACACAAGGCCAAACTTGATGCCATGCAGCTAGTCAAAGCCATTTATGGCCAAGTGCTATAGAAAAAATCACTAAGAACTAAAGCAAGCCGACTTTGACCCCTGATAGCTCAGGATAGAAACTTGGAAAAGATCCAAGCCATGTCATTACACTAAAACACAGGCATCTAATCATGAAGACAAGTGATAAATCAAGAAAAACTGTGTGAGAGTCATTATCTTGTGATTAAACCAGAAACACAACCTGATTGAGTCCTTTAATCTGAACTACCATGAGCCATTTATTCAACTAAATAGAGAGAATTATTTCCCAAGAGGTTACCCTTTTCTCCGGCATACCCTGATGCTAAGGGTCTAACTCTTTCAGTGCATCCATACACATTCTACCTAGCTGAAGTTGAATAACAATGACCTTAAATCATTTTCCAAGCCTCATCATGATAATAGGCAACAATCATATCTTTGTCTGATTATCCTTTACATGACCAAAATGCATAGCATTAGAAGCATTTTGAGCTTTGCTTATTAGTCTAATCATTTATGAGGAAGCCAAACAAGTTAAAGGGATGTAACTCAGATTTGAATTCATTCTTATTTATCCATATGAGAATTGTACATTACGTGCATAGATATATGTTGAAGCCTTCTCTCTTGATAGTGGGCAACACTTAGGTTTCTTTCGTAGCTATTGCTAAGAACAATAATAAAAAAATTAGGGTATGTCAACCCTTATGTTGATTAATTCAAGTTAATACCAACCCTTAAGTTGAGTTCCCTTATTTTATTATAGGAGCTTAGAATCTAATATAGTGAATATACTTAGTGTCTTTACAACTAAAGATGTATATCTTTCTAATTGTTGGATTGTGCTTGTCATCAAGGCAATAATCCTTTATTAAACTCACTCTCTTTTTTTCCCTATTAAAAAGGCATTTAAATTTATTGTAGACAATTGCTTTGAATCTTAAGTTTAACCATTTCCTAAGTACATAGACGGAAACATGCATTATTCTCTACTTATAATATTACATAATTCATGTTCAAAATCCATCACATCAACCAAATATCATAATCACATTACCAAAATCTTATTTATACCTAAACCATATTTAGGCATTCTCTATTAAAATTATGTGTTAATTACTATTTCAACTTGTGATTAATTTCAAGTTATCCAACATAAGATAGATATTAATGTGCTTAGATATTCACTTATTCTTAGGCCCTATCCTCCATTGCTATCTAGAAATGAATCGCTGAATTTATCATAGTGTATCCTAAATCTGCATACATAAGTCCATAATGAAAATACTTGTGTGTAACTCAACTCTATTATATCTAAGTCAAAATGGTTCATTTGAAACATACAAAGCTTACATAGGGGACTAAATTGATCCATCAAGAGTTTAAATTTGACTCAGGAATCCTACAATATCACAATTGGATGTTATCCTAAAGGCTTAAATACAACATGTTTAAAATCAACTATCATATTCATTCTAACAAATGAATATTTTCTTATGCTTGAAAAGCAAAAGAAACAGGTAGGGTTAAAAACCTTAATAAAAATAAAGATGATAATGAAACAATTATCCCCAAACAAATAACATAATGAATTACAATGCATCATTTCATTTCCAAGAAAATAAGGTGCAAGGACCTTAGTCTAGTTCATTGACATTTAATCAACATAAGCAATTTGATCCTATAATTTAGGATACACAAATCTACCCTAAACATTCAATATAAGGGAACTACAAAATATAAATTCCATCCCCCAATATATTAGATCTTATAAAATGAATTTTGACTCCTTCTATTTGCTCCATTGGCAAGAAGTCATAACTTGAGTCTTGGTTAAAGTATCAAGGTCAAGCTAGATAATTTCCTTATAAGGAATATATAACTCATAAGTAACCAAGAATAACATTCCATGGTTAGTCCCAACAATACTGAATATAAATCTTTTGATTTATAGTCATTATGTCAGAAATTCAAGAGGAATGAAAAGAAATATTGAGTTAGAATGCAATCCCCTTAATATCAAACCTATTTATTAATCATCATGTTAATAATGCTCTCATTGCCACAGTGGTGAGATGATTTGGTACCATGGTCCACTCGACCACCCACATGATGTTTCAACATAGTCCATAGGGTGAAATTTAGGATTCCATCTCACTATTCTATTATTTACAATTGTGACTACCTCTACTAATACAAATTAGATTTGTTGAGCACTGAAGCATTCAAAATTTCTCCTCAATCAAATTAACTCAATCCAAACCAACATTGTGACAAGATGTTTCACCTTCCCTCTCATAAAATATTTTCATTCTCCCAAAGAAGAAAAAGAATGAGATGTAGAAAAAATAAAATACAAAAGAGTGAATCAGATAAAATAATGAGTATGACATCTTGAACCTATTTTTCTTGAAGCCACTCTTCTATATATAATATTTTTGTTGTCAAAGGTGTCCTTTGGGATCATTTACTTCTTTATTTAATTCAACCATTCACAATAAATCCAAGCTCATTTTCCATGTTGATCTTTAACAATAAGATTATTTGTAACTATGCACTCTTTTGATATCATCTACTTTCTATAGGTTATCATAGTTAGTTATCATTCCTTGTTGTAGGCTTGATCCTTCCTTGTAATTTGAATGCACTTGCCTCTTCTTGTATCCTTTTTCTATCTTGTCATCATTTATTTTACTTATTGAATTAGTTATGTTTCTATGGCTATCATGATCATATTGATCTCAAGTTGCTACCTTCCTTAGGCTACTTATAACCCACTTGCTCAATTTGGCAATTAACAACTACAATGACTTTTTTCATTGTTGTCGACTTTAGTTTACAATTACAATTTACATTGATTACAACAAATCTCTTGTATTCATTTCATTTTGTTTACATGTGAATAAAATCTGCATACACCAATAATAACATATTGTGTTTTAGTTATGTAGGCACATGGTGGCAATACACAACATCTAATGTGCCTTACAATTGGCTATACACAATGTGAACCTTATTACAAAGCCATGGCTAGGATCTATGCTTTTTCGTAACTATCCATGTTCAATCTCATGTTTGTGTTGCGTTGACTCAAATAACACACTAATAGATTAATTATAAACCCAAAAAACTCATCTCATTGTTGATATATAAATATATGACCCACTAGAAACACGTGTTTCCTACACATACAACAAATTCATAATTGTACCTCTATGTTATAAAGAGATATAAATGAAATCACATTAGAAAATTTCTTATTTATTATATAAATAGTAAATTTATCTTCTTCAAGGATCCATAATAATATTTATAAATGATATGTGTGTGTGTGTGCGCGCGCGCGCGCATGCGTGTGCACGTGCACGCAAGCACGCGCGCGCACACATGCACACACACACGTACACACACGCACACACAGGCACGCACATGCACGAACTCACACGTGCACGTGCACACGCACACACACACACACACACACACACACACACACACACACACACACACACACACACACACACAAGCACAATAATAATCATGATTAAATGACATAGCAAGAGGTCAAATCCTTGATTAATACTTAACCAAGTTATTAAGTGAAGGTAAGGTTAGGTGAAGAGAAAAAATTAATTACAACCAACTAAACTCTAGTTATTTTCATGGGAGATTGATGTGCCTATGTCCTTTTTATTCCAAAATGTGGGACACAATATTATCTTTTGTCCCATGTACAAAAGTACCCTTAATCGTTCAATTATACAAATCCTATCATCAATATCTCTTACAATCCAAGTCTCTCATGCTCATTTATATAGTTTTATCAAGAGATATTCATATTTTTTAAAAAGAATTTGTACATCAATTTAATTCTTCCCTTATCCATCTTGTGTCAAAATATTGTATCAAAAAAATATTAGAGTGAAGCATGCATGTGCATTTGATTATCTAGAAAAAAAATATAAATCCCTTTATCTCATTTGGGTCGGGACTACACTTACAAAGCACTAAAACTATATAATGCCTTGATTCTAAGCATAAAAAATATATATCTATAACTCCTCAATGGATCACCTGAGCCAACTAACTTGTAAACACTCTATTCTTATAACATTATTGCTACCTAAGTCAAAAGGAGAAATAGTTCAGCATATTCTTCTTATGAAATTAGATAAGAACAAACTAAAACATTAATCCATACCAGCTAATACACCTAATCAAATAGTTATAGTCCTAAAAACATGAAAAGGATGGAAATTAGCTAAACTATGGACCTAATTGATGAATGGTTGATGATAAACCTTGTATGAAATTTCTCTATTTATGAAACAAATTTTGTGCTTTATTTTTCTTATTATTTGGACATTTTTCAATAATTATGTGATCCTCTAAAAATGTGCAAATAAGTCAAATATTAAGCATTTCCCTTTCATCCTTCTTTATAAAATTTTAAATATTCAATTTTTTATTTAAACACATTAAATATTTTTATATGTGACTGTATTTACTATATTTATATAAATTTATATTGTGCAACGATTTTAATGTGTTATGCATATTGTAAACACAATTATGTACAAAATAGATAAAACACCATCATTTATGATCAGTATGTATAACACGTACAACACACTTCATTCTTATTGTCAACTAATTTGAAAACTATATAAATTTAAACAAGCTAATAATACATATTGCATAATATTTTCTTATTTATTCTAACTTAGTTTAGATGTTCAATTTAAGACATTTAAAACATTAGGTGTAAAAATACTTTTCTCCCCAATTAAAAATATACACGTTTTTAAGTTTTAATTTCAAATTTCAAACATCAAACTATTTATTTATTTTATTAATGATAAACCTGAGAATCTTTTTCAGTCATGTCACTGTAGTCCATTGAAGTGTCTTGTTAGATCTAATTTTGTTTTTTTCAAATCATTGATGTGGACGTCGTAAAAAAATTAAGGCCTGCCTATATTTTTTAATGAACCATATATATTTGTCAGTGTTTCTAGTCGTTCCATGTTCGGTACCATAATGTTCATAGTTTTTTTCTAAAATGACAACTCGATCATAACCTTTTCTATTTACATTTATATATAATTTAAATAATATATTAACAAGCAGTCTTAATAAAATGAAATGTGTCTATATACGTGAACAACATCAATCTATGCAGAACTAACAACCGAATCTCTCAGAATCTAAAGAAATTATACCAGCATCATTCGCCAGCATCATCCTTTGAAACATTTGCACCCTCCCGGGAAATCAAACTAATCTTCCTCGGAAATTCCAGGTCTGTCTGAGATCAGATCGCCAAAACATCTTGCCCGGCAATTTTCCCTCTTAAATTACGGAGATACTAACATTTCAAAAACCTCTGAATTTCTTTTTACCTTTTTTGTTTTCTTAAATATTCTAAAACAAATTCTTATAAATATGCCAATATTAATATTTGCATTCTTGTAAGAATTCTTCTAGTAATTAAATATGTCCTTTAAAATTTAAAATTAGCAATTGGTTTAAAAGTCCAAGTAACATTGAAAATGATTGTAAGAATTGTTTAGTAGGGTACAATTTGGTAAGACACCTTGGTGCGTAGTACAAAATATTAATGATGAATCATATTTAAAAGTTAAGGATGCAAATTATATAAAACCAATGGATGACAAGCACTTCACAATGTTAACAATTTTTGAGATTCTTTAAGCTCTCGTTTGCTCCACCTGCTCATGGGAAAAGTTTCAATATCATTATCCACTTCCCTATCCCCACCCATTTAATGGTCTCTTGAAGCCTTGGATTTCATGTAATCGTCATGGGATTTGCTCAAACCCTTTCCATTCTTTGGGCAGTAACATGAAGTTATGTGCATCATTGTCCACAACCAAATCCTTTTATATGTCGAGATAACCAAGTGTAATAAACATTAAAATGGGAAATTAGATGAAACAATGAAGCAAAACTTCAGAATAGGCATGTTGATGATCCTATTTTTCTTCTTTTATTGTTAAAGCTATTCCATCATGAAGCTGCGACCATCTCTATAACTGGCAGTCATTGATTTGGGCTGCCCTCTCACTCTCAAGATGTTAGGTGACTCGATAAAAAATCTCTCGTTCAATCCATGAATAAGGGAAGGAAAATAATTGGAATTCTATGATCTCATGATATGCACTAAACGGTTTTCCTAATTAGGCTTTAAGGCTTTTGAATGAAATGTGTCAAGTAGATGTAATATCTTGAAGTGCCAAGGTTGTAGGATTATTGTCTCAGAAAAATATGATGCAAAGAACAATCTTTTTTTTTTCTCTTCAATATTTAATTCCCCATGAATGGAACATCTAAAAATGAACAAGTTGTAGACCTTTCATGCCCTGAAATCTTAACATGTGAGGAATCCATAGATTTAAAGCATAAAATACTAACTTACACTTAAAGTCATTTACCTGAGAAATCAGTCCAAAAGGTTTATTGTTTTATTTATGTAATGTCTTTTATCCTATAAATCAGTCCAAAGGTTTTACTATTTTATTTACCTATATTTACAATTATGAAATATTTATTATCACAAAGTTAGAGGCTTTATACAGTGGGTTGGAGATTCGTCTCACAACAGACAATTTTTTTTGTGTTGTTTTTGCCCTTTTTAGGAATTGATAGGTGTAGGGAATATGTTGTTTCTGATTGAAGGTGCATGTTAATGGTGCATTCCATGTAGGGTCACCTTTCTTTATGGGATGCTGTAATTGTTTTTAGTGTTATTCTAGGATCTCTTGTCATCAAAACTACCCCACATCAACAACACAAATTCTCACATGAAGTGATACTTGCCCTTTAGAATAGGGTTTATAGACCAAAAAAAACCACCCCACATCAATGATGCAAATTAACTCCTTCATATATGTAAAAACCCTGCGCCATTAATACAATACAACTTGAACACATTATCCTACCCTTTTGAAACGAAAAACCTCTTGTGCATAATTTTACCTTGTGCTCAGGAATCCCAATGAAAGACTCCATAGTAAAAAACATTGAAACAAATCCATATCCAATTCACACCATGGAGACAATAGAAACATGTCGTTGTGTTAACTTACTAGATTGAGTGCCATTTCTAGAGATGAAAGTATCTACTTTTGATCTTCTAGAGAGATAAATGCCCATGACCCATCAATTAGCTCCCTCTACTACATGATTGAATTTTGTTGCTCAACACACACACATATGAGTATATGGGTAGCATCCACATTGGGATTCAGGCACACAGGGAATGCAAGGGAAGAAAATATATATACAATGAATATACTATAATGCATGAAGATATACACACTAAATATATGCATTCAGAGATCAAATCCACCAACACCATAGGGAATAAGAATAAATGAAAGTAATAGCATAGCTAGGACACTTAAATAATGAGGATTTTAATGGCTGCCAATGGGACTGCTAGGTGTGCTATTTAGTCCCGATAGCTGCTCATTTAAAATAAGCATGCTATTATGCCAAATAAAAGGTACATAAAAGCTACTCAACTGTCAATGCAATTAAAATGTTGTTTTGTGAGTGTTTCAAATTACATAAAGAATTAATATGGCTGGGACAAGAAAATTGGTGGGCGGCCCTGATAATTACACAAAAATTACAATGGAGAGTGGAATTAAACATAACTCGAGTCCTATAATAATTATCTTAGATTCCATGAATAGCATTGCATACTACTAATGTAATAATATATTTTAAACCCTCGTAAATTGTTAGGATGAAGAATAAATTGAAGCCAAAAACATTATGGAAAACTTATAGAAACCCATGGTACATACACAAAACACATAACATTATAAATATAAAAAGCAAGATAGAATTTCAATAAATAAAAACATGTTTCTTTTCAACATTGGATCAAAAAACAAAATTAAAAAAAAACTAACACAAAATTAATACAAAAATTTTAATTAATTTAATTTAATAGTAAATTAAATCTATTTAATATTACAATAATTTAATATTAATGTATCTATAGTATTTAATATAGTTAATATTTAAATCTATTATATTTTATAAATATTTTGGTTTAGAGTGTAATTAATAAATACAAAGGTAATTTTTATGTATGTCAAATAAAAATTGTTATTAGGGGTTTTTTACGTAATTTATTTTTATAGTAAATACAATAAGCAATGATGGAAATATTGTGTTAGACTTTCAAGTCCCTAGATTTAAATATTTCAAAAAGTTATTTTCTAAAAAATTCAATAACACAGTTTCATTTTCATTATATACTCTACAATTTGTCTCATCGCCTTTTTTTCTTTATCTTACATATACTATTGAATTGAGTACCTCAAAGAAAGATGCCAAACTTCAAAGCACATAAATTTAAACTGTTTGAAAAAAAAATTAATATAATTTTCAAAGACATATGAAATGACGATAGAAAGAACACCATTAAAATTAAAATGAGCTTTTACTTATTCATTCTTTTATACACCTACCTAGATTCATTCTCTACTTTGAATTGTATTTACTATTGGAGTAGGATTTTGATTTTATTTTTTATTTTTATTTATAAAATATTCAAAATTAAAAATAGGAAGTACATTTCTTTATATCTAAATTTTATATTATTAAATATAAAATGATAGTTAATTATATATATATATTAATTATTATTATATATTATAATAATATTATACTCTATTAAATAATCTTATAATATATTATAGGAATCACATTATTATATTATATTATATTATGTTATATTATGTTATATTACATTATATTACATTATAATATAATTATAATATTATATAGTTATATTAAACAATTATTTATATTATATATTAATAAATATAATTTATGTGTTGTCTACTACTTATTTCATATATTTTAATTATTGTTGTTGTGCATATGATTTTTTTACATCACAACTATTATATAGGACATTTAAAAAGGATTGACAAAATTATGTCTTCCACATCATTCATAAGAACTTTAGCTTTGTAATTAATATTATATGTAATTAGGAAAAAAAGAAATATTTGTAACTATTATTATATAAAATACATTTTATAGCTTCAACACTTTCATCATTAATATATATTATAAAAAATGATATAATTTTAAAATATATATTACATAATCTAATATTTATATAAATTATATAAGATATAAAATAATAAATTTTTAATGTATATAAAAATTATAATAAATATTATACAGTATTTTTACAAAAACTATCAAAGAAATTGATAACTGAATTACGCATCATAAAACTAAAAAGATTTATAAGGTAGTGAAGAACAAATATAAATATTTAGTTAAAAAAATACAAATTAAAGTACTTTATTGTTATAGTAAACTGAATATGAACTACTTTTATCTAACCAACGATTTTTTTTTGCATCATGGAGGTAACTGCTATTTTTATAAAAATGAGTTGGAAGGCTATAGTGATGCAGAAAAAATAGGCCAACCTTTCAGAGGCCATAACTTCTAACCCATAACTTATTTTGAGCTCTTTCACATGCCAAAATGATCATATCAAAAAGTTTAATTCTGATCTAAGCAACTCTATCTGTTTAGATTTGATTTTGATAATTTTTTGAGGCCAAATGTGATCATTTGAGGGTCCAAAATTAATGTTTAATGATTTTTATTGAAAATTTTCTATTTTCAAAAATTGTATATTTCTAGAACTAGAAGTCAACTTCAGTTGAATTTCATTTCATAGGCTAATTTTAGTATTTAGTTTATTTCAAAAAAAAATTAGAGCTGCGCGCTTGCATGAAAAACTTGCTATAAATAACGGCTGTTAAAAATAGACATTTTCTTTTATTTTATTTTTTTATTATTATTTTTTTAAATTTTGCATGTAGACTCTAATTTCAGAGTTTAGGTTTATTTAAATATAGTTTGAGTTTATAATTATTTCAATCAATCAATATGAATCAATTCTGAGTATTGTTTCAACATCTTGGCCTATTGGTAATTTTATTGTTCTTGTTAGTTTTCAAGTTCATTATCTCGCATTAGAGCAAGTTTGAATGTTGGAAGAGTAAAGAATGGTGAGAGGATGAGGAGATATCGCACATATGAATCAGATTATACAAGAGCTGTATAGGCAAGTTCAACAATTAACAAAGGTTATCACCAATCAAGGAAGAAGACAAGGTAGTTTTGAGGAAGACACAGATCATGATGAAAAAGTTCAACAAGAAGAAGAATAGTAAGAACAGCCACCATTGATGAAAAAGAGAATGGTTTAGGATTTAGAAGGAAGAAATGAAGGAATCAAGGTTGATGTTTTAGATTATGGAGGTAGTTTAAAACTATAGGAGTTAATAGATTAGATGAATATCGCAGAGAAGTCCTTCGAGTGGAAGACTATGAGAGAAGATAAGAAGGTAAATTTTACATGCACAAAATTAAAAGGTCATGCAATGATTTGGTGGGATCACCTATAGAAAGAGAGATAGATAAAGGGTAAAGAGAAGATTAATTCATGGAAAAGATGGAGAAGAAGCTGAGAGAGAGATTTATTCCTATGGATTTTTTTTCCATCATGGAGGTAACTGATATTTTTATAAAAATGAGTTGGAAGGCTATAGATGAATTGAATCATTACATAAAAGTTAAGAGAGTCATGTAAGGAGCAGTGCATGTCATAAAAATATCGGTTATTATTCAACAATTATCTCTTGGTGAGAAATGTATGCTTATGTTTGCCATCTGAAGATGATTTTAAAATGTGTAATATAAACTCCAATATATCAAAATAAGTGAAGTTAAAGTGGTGTTAGTGTAATAAAGAGGGTAGACATTTTATTTAATATTTTTGATGTGGATGCACACACCATCTTACATTCTTCTAAATTGTTTGAAAGAGAAACGAGGGGAAATATGAAGTTCTTAGAAGGAGCACACTCTCGAGATTGTTACAATGTTTTTTTCTTAACATTCAATATTACTAATATCTATTGTTTTTGTTTTGTAATCTTAGGTATGTAAACTTATGTATTATTTAAACCTATGTCATTTTCAATAGAATTTATTTAAGATTGAATTGAATTATAAAAGGGATCTATACAAATTAAAGAAATATTTTTGAGAAATGACCAAATTTTTATCTTCAATATTTAGTTCAACATTTTGAATATTGGACAATAGATTTAATAAATTTTGTTGACTTAGAAAAAATTAGTTTTAATGGAGAATAGTGCACAATCTAACAATAATGTTGACAGTTCCTAAAAGGATTTAACCACATGATGTTCTCGCATATATTATAAAATATTATATTTAATGGAGTTGACCAAAGACACTAAAAATAATAATAAATTAGGAATGTCTTTGTTAAATGTTTATCAATACGTATAAAAAATTGCAGCTCTATAAAATTTATTTCATGATTTGTAACATATCGTATAAATTATAATTTAAAACTTCATGATAAATTATAAAACTTAATTTTTTAAATTTTTGAATAACATCTATTTTTTGAAAAGAAAAAATATACATAGGAGGTATTTTCTACACTGATCAAATTATGATATTGATATCGAGATTTAACTATGTAATTTTTTGATTCAAACTCATTGACCCATGTTTCATGAGTAGTGGTTCACACAAACCCATTTCTCATGAGAATGAATGGTCCACTTGGCACTCATTGCATCAAGGTGATGCTCACAGGGGTGAAAAATTGGGCCTTTCCTGAAGGTCACCCATCCCAGTACTACTCGAACTCAAACATGTTTAACCATGGAGTTTCTTCCAAGGTTAAACCCACTTAGCTTGCTACCCCATTTATAAAACCTTCATCAAGTGTTGTGCCTTATGAAGAATTATATGGGTTAATGAGTTTGACTTGAAAAACTACACAGTTGAATCTTGATAGTAATATAATAATTTGAATCACTATGGTAAATACCTCCTGCTTATTAATTGATAAGCTAAAGGGGCTTTATAATGAATGGTTTATAAGGCACAACACTTGTTGAAGGTTTTTAAAATGGGGTAGCAAGCTTAGTGGGTTTAACCTTGGAGTAAACTCCATTGTTAAGCGTGTTTGAGTTGGAGTAGTACTAGGATGGGTGACCTCCTAGGAAGGCCCAATGCTTCACCTCTTTGAGCAACACCTAGATGCAATGAGTGATAAGTGGACCATTCATTCTCATGAGAGATAGGTTCGTGTGAACCACTACTTATGAAACATTAGCTAAAGAGTTTGACTCAAAAAACTACAAAGTTGAATCCTGATACAATATCATAATAATATACATTTTAAGAAAATATAGAATGCAATTAGAATTTAGTAAGGAACACAAGGGAAGGGAAAATCCAAATGAAAGAGAGGGCCATGAAGAGGATGTTGATACAAGGGCATCATCTATCCAATTTTTTTACTATTTTGTTGGAAGGAAAGAAATTTAATTTAATATGAACTAATGGTTGTAGGAGATGACAAGATTGCAAATAATTAGTTTTATTGTTGTTAATGGTGAAATTTAAGGTTTGAGAAAAAGAGATAACATGATGTATAATAAAATTGAGAGGGATTTTAAATATTTTATGAAGTCCTTATGTATTCACTCCAATAGTATCATACAATTAAATTAAAAATATTAAAAACACAAAGTATGATTATGTGTGTGTGTGTGTAGAGAGAGAGAGAGAGAGAGAGAGAGAGAGAGAGAGAGAGAGAGAGAGAGAGAGAGAGAGAGAGAGAGAGAGAGAGAGAGAGAGAGAGAGAGAGAGAGAGAGAGAGCTTTCAAGGTTTTTATGGAGTCCTTATGTATCCATTCCAATAGTATGTTATAATAAAAATTAAATATAATATAAATATGTAACAGTTTTGAGTGCCTTTTAAAAATAAGATGATAAAATGAAAATATTTGTAACGTTTACTATGACTTCAAAATTTTTAAATTCAGCTTATTCATATTTTTTTATATTGATAGGTGTCTTACAATAGGAATAGAGGCAAGGTGGTGCAAGGTGGAGTGAAATGTTCATGAATGACTAACATTATTGGATGACACTAATTTTATAATCCATTTTATCATTATAAATTATTTTTTATTTAAATTACATTAAAAAGAGATGTGGAGATGATGATAAATGATTAAATTTGATGATCATATAAAAGTAGAAGGTAATATAAATTTTTAAGTAATGACCAACAAGTGTTAGTTATAGTGGTTGATTGAGGTGTTGTTGAATCATAAAGTCTATCGATTGGCTATGCCCCTATAGCTGAGTCACATTCATGATGTCTTTCAAGTGTCACTTCTTAAGAAATATGTGCCTAACAATAAACACATTTTAAACTAGAATGCTTTTTAGGTCTAAGATCTTTATAGAATAATAATAAATTCATATAGATTGCTGGAGAGGCGTCGATACCAATTACATAACATAGAGGTTGATTAGTTCAAGGCATAGTGGGAACAATATGGCAAAGGAAGTGTAACTTGAGAGGACACTGAAGAAATGAAAAACATGTTTCCATTTTTATTTTAAATTTATGAACTTAATCAAAATTTTCTAGTGCATTGCGACAATGCACAATTTAATGGGGGGAGGATGTCATGACCTCTCTTCCCAAACTATGGACTTGTGCTCTACTCTAAGTTGATTTGGACCTCTTATAAATTTTTATTATCAAAATGAGTTGGATTTTTTAAGTTAACTTAACTTTTGTGATTTTCAAAGAGCAATTAGGTCATTGACAATAAATCTTGAAAGCAAGGTAAAATTTAATTTAACTCCTTTCGTAGAAATGTATATATGCAATGTTTATAATTGTGAATGAGGGAAAATTTAATTGGATAAATATTTAGTCTTATTTTAATACTCACATTTATAATGAATGAATTTAATGTTTACATATTAATATTTATAAAAATCACCAAAGGTCATTTTATTAATAGATTTTTCCTTTTATTGTTGATTTTAAAATTTACAAATAAAATTATATTTTTCATAAATCATTTTTAGATTATTTATTATTTATATTTAATTTAAAAAAACTCAAGAATATAAAATATATGTATATATTAATATAAGACTATTTTAATCTACCCTAACCTACCACCTTCTCCCTACATACCAAATCTACCACATATGCCTACGAATAAGGCATGCTAACTAACGCTTCTACCACCTAACATAGGGTGGTGAAATCATAAGCTTTTAGTTCCAAAATAATTATTCTCCTAGATTGAAATTAATTCACTCCACCTCCGCAAGATCTGTAATCCACCTCCCTAAGTCTATGCCCACCTTAACTCATGCTTTAACACCTACAAATGGAGGCTAACTACCATGTCAACTACCACTTAACTAAAGTTGCAATGATCAACACTCAAAAGGAGGAAAAAATATTTGCATGAAAAAATATATAAAATGGGAAGATCAACATAATAATGGGGGAGGAAAATTGGAGCGAAGGATATAAATGACAATGAAGGAGGATAAATGACAATAAGGAGAAAGCATAGAGAGACAATTGAGGGCAGATCAATGCAGAAGTGAAGGGGGTCAATGGAAATAATAGAGAGAAGAGTAGGGGGGTCAAAGGTAACATAGAAGGGGGAATGAGATTGACACCGTTAACATTGTTTCCATATCTAGTTCTGATACTTACTCTTCTTTAACTCAGTCAAGATCAACACTGCCACCATTCATTATTCTCAATTGTATTCAATTCAAGTAGATTCACATTCCATTTCTATCAAGGATTTAAACGATAAAGGTAATTATTTATTTTATTTAAATTATAAGGTAAACATTTTTATTTTATCATATTTATGTTTACAAATTTTAATCATTGTGTGTGTGTGTGTGTGTGTGTGTGTGTGTGTGTGTGTGTGTGTGTGTGTGTGTGTGTGTGTGTGTGTGTGTGTGTGTGTGTGTGTGTGTGTGTGTGTGTGTGTGTGTGTGTGTGTGTGTGTGTGTAAAGAATAGTTTTTTTTAAATTTTATATAATATTAAATCATTATATATATTAGAATATGTTTGCAATAATATTAATTCTAATATGGATAATACTTTATTTTATTATTACTATAATTCTATATATTTAGCCCAAATAAAATAGTTTATATCTAATAAAATAAATGTAATCAACATATATGCTACATTGTTATTTACTTCTTAAGTTGTTATTGACCCTTTAAATTTAAGGGTTAATTCACTCTTCAAGTCTTTACATCCTTGATTTCTAGTCTATAAAGGAAGATTATATTTGTGATAAATCTATGATTGGATTTGAAATTAGCCTCAATTATTAACACCCATGCATCTAATTATTTTGTCATGAGTAAGACGGCTTACTAAGAAAATTATATCTTATCAAATATAAAATCATAACCATATTGAAAAATAATAATATACTCCTCATAAAAGACTTATTTAACATTGAGTTGATAGCATTATTTTGGGATAATTTATCTTATAGAAAAATAGACTAAAGGTATGAATGGTATAATTGTCTAGAATAAACATGGTTAATTATCAACATGATGACTAGACTAGGAGTTTATGTTCTAATTTCTTACTAAAGAATTTTATTTTGAAATATAATGCATTACTATATTTCAAGTATTCTTTACTTTTTAAATCTCAAAATTAGATCAAGAATTTAAGGTTAAATAAAACTATGCAACATTCGGTAAAAGCGGTGTTTCTGGCTCACATTTATGAGTAATGTAATCATGTTTGAGATACTATATCCATAGCCTAACATAGCTGCAAAAAAGACATTTGGGCATCATCCCTATAAACCATCAGGGAGGAAAAAGGATCATGTCATCTCATTAAGACCAAGGGGTGGGATAATCTCTCTTGGTCAACAACACTAATAAAGATAAGAAAATGACTTCGACTATTAGAAAACTTAGAATGTTTTTCATTAATTTGAAATAGAGGTACAAGGAAATATATACACATATTTAGACTTTGAATAGAAGTCATGTAACACTGTAATATTTTTTATAAACTTTCTAAAATAATGCAATACCTATCAATCTAGCTGGAGAAATCTAGAGGTTTCGAGACTATGTTGTGTTGTTATTCCCCCCTTATTACATTATTTTTACAAATTTACTCCCTAAACATTTAAAATTTTACCTTCCCAAGAGATTTGGTAAGGATATCTGCTATTTTTACATCTGTACGATAGTATTGGAGCTAGATATGATGATTTAAAACTTGTTCTCGAATGTAGTGACATTCTACCTCTATGTGTTTTGTTATTTCATGATAAACATGATTTTTAAAAATTTTTAATACACCTTGATTATCACAGTAAATAATGGGTGACTTATTTTATTCATAGCCCATATTTGCTATTATGCAATATGATCATATTGATTCACATACAGCTCCATGTGTGATGTAATATTCTACTTTAATGGATGAAAGAGTAACAACTATTTGATTTTTACCAATCCACAATATTGGTCTAAGTCCAAGATGAAATATGTATCATGTCATTGACTTTATATCATTAATAGATCCATTGTAGTCCAAATCTATATATCCCTATAATAAAAATTGATTATTCTTCTTATACTCTAGACCATACTAAAGTGTACCTCACACATATCTTAAAACACGATTTGTTTCTATCCGGTGACATTTCTTCAGTTCCTACATAATTTTAGAGAGATAACTCACAACAAAACATATATCTAGTCTAGTGTAGGTCAAGTAGATGAGACTCCTGACAAGCTGTCCATATAGAATTGCATCTACTTGAGGTGAGTCATGTAATTGAGAAAGTTGTAAGCCTTTATCCATTGGTGTTGAAAGTTGCTTAGAATCTAACATTATATACTTATCCAAGAGTGTCTTGGCATATTTGATCTTGGGAGATAAAAACGTGATTTTATTTCTTCCATATCTCCAAGCCAAGCCAATAGTGTACTAGCCCCAAATCAGTCATGTCAAAGGATTTTTTCAAGTCATTCTTCACAATATCAACCTAATTTCCTAAACTTCTTGTGATCACAAGATAATCTACATATAAAATAATAATGATGATTTTTATTCCAACCTTCTTTATAAACAAGTTAGAATCTGAGAGTCTATAAGTAAACCCATGCTACAAAAGGTGATCATCTTTTTTGGTGTACTATGCCTTAGGAGGTTGTTTCAGTCCATAAAGTGATTTGATGAGACTACATACCTACTCAAGATTTTTTTATCAACAAATCCCTCTGGTTGGGTCATGTATACTTCTTCCTTTAGATCACCATTAAGAAAAGCACTTTTGATGTCCATCTACTAAATTTACAATCCATTCTGTGTTGTGAGTTCACAAACAAATTTGATGGTCTTGATATTTGCATTGGGTATAAAGGTTTCTTCATATTCAATGCCCTCTTTCTAAGCATATCCCTTTGCTACTAGCCATTTTTTATGTTTATCGATAGATCGATCTGCTTTGTATTTTATCTTTAAAACCCATTTGTAGCCTATGGGTTTCTTTCCTATTCACAGATCAACAAGTTCCCAAGTTTGATTCTTCATGACTGAATCATACTCAGCATCCATCACTTTCTTCCAATGAGCTTTAGTTAAAGCTTCATGAGCAATATCAGGTTTAGAGCTATCAACCATTGTACTCATAAGTGAAAAATTCACCTCGTGCCTAGTCTGACTCCTCCAAATGAATGAGTGTCTTTGCTGGTACCTAGTACCGACTTTAGATGAGAACTCTACCATTGTTGTGATGAACTACTTGGTGGATGTGAAGAACTATCTGGTGGATGTTCTAAATCTCCAAGATTAACACATAACTCTCCTTGCAGCTCTGGGGGATCTAATTTTCCAAGATCAACATATAGTTCTACTTACAACTCTAGAGTTTCCTCATTGTTTGACTCAGGAAGTAATTTGTGAGGTGATTTGTGTTGATCTGTCATTCTGCACCATTGAGTCAAAATATAACTCATCAAACACCACATCTCTACTCTCATTATTTTTGGATCCTTGAGATGATATGCCTTCGAGGTAGTCTTGTATCCTAATAGGATGCATGAGAGTATTGTGGACTCAAGTTTCTTCTTATTTTGAGCTAGTACATGCATATATGATGTACAACCAAATACTCTTAAATGAAAAATAGATGGATTTTTACCACTCCATACCTCTTCAGGCATTTTATCCTTTAGAATTTTTGTTGGTGCCCTGTTAAGGAGATACACAGCTATCTGGACTACCTTTGCCCAATATCATTTTCATAACTTTGTTGTTAATAACATACAATGAGCCATCTCCATCACGATATGATTCCATCACTCAATAATGCCATTCTATTAGGGCATGTAGGGAGCAATCAAATTTTGTTTTATAGCTTTCTAGTTTAGGAATGCCAAGAATTTCTTTGACGTGAATTCTCCCCATGATCTGAGTAGAGGTGAAGTAGAGGTTATCTTGTTTGCTTCACAACGTGCTGATAGAAGATATAGAAATGATGAAGTGCTTCACTCTTCTTCTTCAGGAAGAATACCCACATCTTCTAGGAGTAGTCATCCAAAAATAGATAAAAGTACTTGTATCCTAAGAATGAAACTGATAGTGGGCTACATAGATAAATATGAATAACCTCCAATCAATTCTTGGCATGAAATGGACTTCCTTTGAATGGATCCCTATTTGGTTTACTTATAAGGAAACTAGGGCATATGGGAAAGGAACTGGATAACTTGGGAAGTCTATGTACCATCCCTTTAGTACTTAACTCATATAAAGAACTGAAAGATAAATGACCATACCAATAGTGCCAAAGGGGAGTGGATTTTACCATTGAGGTAGATAATGCTAGTGTAGAAGATGAAATAGTATCTAGAGCAAATAATTTGTCTTTAAGAAAATATTTAGCAATAACTTTACCTCTTCATGATATCAAACAAGTTTTGATGCCATTTTCAATATGAAATTCCACCTTCAGATGGTTATTTAGTAGTTGGCTAATTGATAAGATATTAGATGTCAATCCAAGAATGTATAGTACCTTGTTTAGTGTATATTTTTGCATTTTGAGAGGAATGGTAACTTGTCTTATTCCATCTAAAACATACTCTTTATCATCTATGATCCTAACCTAGTCTCTAATGGGTTAGTCCAGCAATAAATTGAATAGATTCTTGTTGCCTAACATATGTTTGGTGGCACCAAAATCAATCAAATAGATATTCTTTGTGGGTTGTGATGTCTTGGAGACTATTACAAGGTTATTATCTTCATCAAATATCTTTTCTTTAGATATATCATCTTATTGAGTAGTAAGATTTCCCTTCTGCTTCCATTGACGAGGACATCTTTTTAATTTTTAAGAATCATCTCACTCTGATGTTCTGGTAGACCCTTTTTTTTAGGCATTATACTAGTAATTGTCTGTGTCATGATTATTGGCTCGACAGATATGACACCATTTCTTCAACTTTTGATATTTCTGATATCAAGACTGTTGATCCTACTATTTTTTCTATGGTTACTTCTTTGATTGTCCTTTACAAGACTTCTGACATTATTACCTCTTTGAGATAAGAGCTTTATCTTCAAACTCATCTTGGAGTGATTTGATAGCTTCTTCTTGTTGCAATAGGTTCATGATCTCTTCAAATGATAATAATTGTTTGGTGATATTGAGTGTCATGACAAACACTCTAAATTTAGAAGGTAATGCTCTCAGCGTAATTTGGACCAAGAGATCATCTTCTACCTTCTCATCAAGTGCTAGTAACTCTCCGTATTTCAGCCACTCGATGTAAAAATTCCTTGACTTTATCATCAAATTCCATACTAATTGTGTGAAGTCTCGATTGGAGATGGATGATATTCATCTTATTCTTTGCCTCATATATGGTTGCTAACTTGTCCCATGCTACCTTTAGATCATCAACATCCTTGATATGTGGTTGGATGTCGTAAATGATTCTTAGAATGATTAACATCAAGGATTTTGTAGTAGCCTTATCATAATTTTCACATGCATCAAGATTAGTGGGAGTTTGCTCATCTCCTATCATGATTCCCCATAGTCCTTTAAACTAAAGGATCATGTGCATCTTCATTTTCCATGTATCATAATTTGTCCCTTTAATAAGTTGGACATCTGAGAGAAGTAGTTTTAGAGCAGACATATTTGATTTTTACTTTACTTAAGCAAAATAGTGTTTAAAATTGTATGTACCTTAGTTTTCTCCAATATTCTACCACTATCTTATTTTGGACAACTTGAATAATTTGCTCACATTTATTCCTAGCCTGCTAAGACTTTTAGCTTTATTCAAAATGAGCTCCACCTTAGCTTAGCACCTTCTTTCTCTTTATGGTATTGGCCTTCTTCTAGCTTTGTCTATACAAAACATCCACTCTTATGAACTATGCATTAATTAATGTTTACACCTCAGATTTACCAAACATTCCATCTTATTCTCTAAAATTTTCACATTCAGGACCCTTCTAATCAAGCCTCACCTAGAATTAGATACCTTATAAAATAGGCATGTTCTTTGAGAGGAAATACAGCATAGAGTTAGAAGTTAGATCTACACATTAATCTTAGATTCTCCTAACATCAGCTATGTATTTTCTCAACATGACTCAGATCTCCACTAATTTTTTGAAGCAATTTTACTATAATTTGCCTTCTTTCTGTATTTCTCCCACATGCTGACTTCTTATCCATGTTTAGTGATTTCCATAGAGTACTCCTATGTGACAACTATCATTTGGCTTGCTCCAGGCATTTAGTAGATATTTTTCCATGTATCTTTTGCTACAGGTGTAGATGTCAAACTGCTATGACTTCTGTCCTCAACAATCTCCATGCTGGATGTAAATTGTGGTTTCTAGCAGGTAAACAACATCAAGCTCCTCCTTCTAATGCTCTACTAATCATGCAGTGCTTTCCATCATGTTAGTGTAGATTTAGACTCAAACTTTCTCTGTTATATTGCTCCACCCAAGATCATGCTTTGTTATAGAGGCTTTGATACCATTATTATTCAAAAACATAAAATGTTTTTTATTGATTTAAAATAGAGGTATAAGGAAATATATATAGATAGTCAAACTTTTTTGGAAAGCATGCAATGCTGTAATAGTTTTTAGAAACCTTCTAAAATAATGTAATATCTATCTATCTAGCTAGAGAAATATAGAGGGTTTGTGACTATGTCATGCTATCATCAACTACCTTAGATGATTCTAACTTGTGAACTTATGAAATAGAATGGAGAAAGTACATTTCTTACTTAAAAATTGATATCACCAAAAAGGAGCAATAAAAACTAGGATTGAGAGTGCTAAACGAGTTATTATCAAGAAATCACTGACCATATGGCTTTTAGATAATGAAACTTTGGCAACAACAATTGTAAGGATTAGGTTGATTAAATCAAGGATCAAAAATATTGTTAATGTGAATAACAAGTAGAAATGGGGGATGTAGCTTTCAAATGTTCAATTTTATTTCTTGTTAGGGCTTAGGTCTAGTTTAGTTAAACAAGTAATCAGTCACTTGAATTGATATTTTTAGGCTCCTATTTGGGTAGCAATCACAAAGGAACTATCTGGGGAACTATGCCCTAGAAAGGACTACATACCTATATTTACAATTCACTTGAAATTTAGAATAGAAAATAGAACTACATGCATACTACAACTTGATTTTGTTTGAAAGCAGGTATGTAGGTAGTCTAAGAAGTGAAGGATGCTTCTAGAATGTAAGTGAATAGGATGGTGTTTGGGGTTATGCACTGAATAAGATTAAAGTTAAATAAAAAGGGCAATGCCATTATAATAAGACCCTATTTTAGACAAACAACACAAAGATAAGAAGTTTGAGTTATACTCAAAAGGATCCTAGTTGGATCATCATAGTTATTGAGGTTTTAGGCCAAATTTAGAGGTAGAATGTGACTTTTTGTTAGATGTTTTTTACATTATACTATCATGATAAACATAGTGCTTATCTAGTAAATATGAGAGGTGAAAAATGAGTGATTCATGATCTGGTTGATCATGTTGAGTCAAGTCTCTAGCTAAAGCATAAACTCACTCATGTGTAGATGCCTAACCCATTTGGTTAGATGCTTGCCTATTTGGAAAAAGAATGCCTAACCCATATGATTAGATTCTTTTAATTTTGAAAAGGAATACCTAACATATATGGTTAGATGCTTGTCCATTTGATAAAGGATATCTGATAGGATAAAGTATACCCATGTTTATTCACAGACAGACATTAATTACAAAATATGTGTTTTAGGATCTAGGGTAGGATTTTTGGTCTCTACAGATCCTATAACTCATGATACACAAATCTCCTTAAATATTTAAAATAAGGGGACTAAAAAATATAATATCAATTGTCTAATATATTAGATCTTATAAATTGAATTCTGGCTCCTATCAACTCCATCGATAGGAAGACATCACTTGAATCTTGGGTAAAGTATCAGGGTAAAGTTAGATAATTTCCTTCCAAGGAATATATAACTCATAAGTAACCAAGAATACCATTCCATGGTAAGTCCCAAAAATACTCAATATCAATGTTTTGATTTACAGTCATTATCCCATAAACTTATGGGGAAGGAAAAGAAAGATGGAGTTAGAATGCAATCACTTGAATATCAAACATATTTTTTGATCAACATGCTACATCATGTTATCATTGTCAGCTTGGTGAGATGATTTGGTGCCATGGTCCACTCAACCACTGCATGACATTTGTACATAGTCTATAGGGTGAAATTGAGGATCCCATCTCATTATTCTATTATTTATAGTTGTGACCATCTCTACTAATATAAATTAGCTATGTTAATCACCAAAGTATTCAAAATTTCTCCTTACTCAAAATAAATCAATTTGAACCAAAATTGTGAAATGATTCTCCAAATTACCTCTCATAAAATAATTTCATTCTCCCAAGGAAGAAGAACCAGAAGTAGAACAAATAGAGTAAAAAAGGGTGAAACAGATAAAATAATGAGTCTAACATCTCTAACCTTTTTTTTATTCATAGCACTCTTATATATATTCTTAACAATGTTTCTATGGCAAGGTAAGACGAGGAGAGGCATTAAAATAAATTACAACAAACTAAACTCAATTTATTTTCATGGGATATTGGAGTGTCTTTGTCTTTTTTATGTCAAAATGTGGGGCAAAATATTATCCTTTGACCCTTATACAAAATTACCCTTAATTATTCAATCATAAAAATTATATCATCAAGATCTCTCACTATCCAAGTCTTTCATGCTCATTTACAAAATTTTACCAAGAGGTCTCCACATTTATTATAAGAAATTTGTACATCAATCCAATTTTTCCATCATTCATCTTGTGCCAAAATATTCTATCTGAAAAATTTTAGAGCAACGCATACAATTGAATTTAATTATCTAGATAGATAATATGAATCCCTTTATCTCACTTGGATTGAGACTACACTTACAAATCACTAAAACTATATAAATCCCCAATTCCAAGCGTGAAGGACATATATCTATAACTCCTCAATAGACTACATGGACAACTAACTTACACACTCTATTCTTGTGACATTATTGCTACCTAGGTCAAAGGAGAAGATGAGTAATAATTTACCATATTCTTCTTATGAAATTAGATAAGAACAAACTAAAACATTAATTGACGTCAGTCGACACACCTAATCAAATAGTTATAGTCCAAAAAACTTGAAAAGGATGGAAATTGGTAAAATAGGGACATAATTGATGAATGATTGATGATAACCTTTTTATAAAATTTATCTATTTATGAAATAAATTTTATATTTTGTTTGTTTTATTATTTGGACATGTTTTAATAGGTATGCAATCTTTTAAAAGTGTGCAAATAAGTATAATATTAGGTGTTTATCTATCACCCTTCTTCGTCAAATTTTGAAAATTCAAATTTCCATTTTAACACATTACATATCTGTATACATGATTTTCATTACTATATTTATATAAATTTGTGTTATGTGGTAATTTTAATATGTTGTACATATTGTAAACACTATTGTGTGCAAAATAGATAAAACACCACCATTTACGATCAATACATATAACACACTTTATTTATTAACAACTAATTTATAAAATATATAATTTTAATTAAAAAAATAATACATATTACATAATAATTTATTTATATTAACTCATTAAAAGATGTCCAATTTAAAACATTAAGTGTCATAATACTTTCCTCCCCAATTAAAAAGATACAAGTTTTAAAGTTTTAATTTCAAATTTCAAGCATCAATCTACTTATTAATTTTTTTGATAATAAATTCAAGAATTTTTTCTAGTCTTGTCATTATAGTCCATTGAAGTGTCCCTTATAAACCTAACTTTTATTTTTTTCAAATTATTGATCTATACAATGTAAAAAAATTGAGGTCTTTTTCCAAAATTTTAACCATATACATTTGTCTATACACTAGTGTTCCTAGTGGTCCTATGTTCAACATCATAATTTTCATAATTTTTTTCTAAAATAACATCTTGATCATAACTTTTTGTATTTATATTTATATATAATTACATAATATCTTTTTTAATTTAAATTTATATATTTAAAAAAAACTTTCTTAGTCTTGTCATTGTAGTCCATTGAAGTGTCCCTTATAAAGCAAACTTTTATTTTTTTCAAATTATTGATACAGATGATGTAAAAAAATAGGTCTATCTTCAATTTTTTTAACCATATATATTTTTCTATACAATAGTGTTTCTAGTGGTCCCATGTTCAGTATCATAATTTTCATAATTTTTTTTACAATGACATCTTGATCATAACCTTTTATATTTATATATAATTTAAGAAATGTGTATTTGTATTAACCTATTTCATATTTTATAAATATTTTTTTCAACTGTGACAACACACACACACACACACACACACACACACACACACACACACACACACACACACACACACACATATACATACATACATATATACATATACATACACACACACACACACACACACACACACACACACACACACACACACACACACACACACACACACACACACACACACACACACACACACACACATATTTGTGTGTGTGTGTATGTGTATGTGTGTTTGTGTGTGTATGTGTATGTATGTATATATGTATATGTGTGTGTGTGTGTGTATATGTGTGTGTGTGTATATGTGTGTGTGTATATGTACGTGTATATATATACATATGTGTGTGTGTATATGTGTGTGTGTGTGTGTGTGTGTGTGTGTGTGTGTGTATGTATATGTGTGTGTGTATACACACACACACACACACACACACACACACACACATATATATATATATATATATATATGTGTGTGTGTGTGTGTGTGTGTGTGTGTATACACACACACATATACACACACACACACACACACATACACACACACATATGTATATATATACACGTACACACACACACACACACACATATACATACATATACACACATATACACGTACATACATACATACATACATACATACATATATATATATATATATATATATATATTTATATTTATATACATATACATATACATATATAGACGTACATACACACACACACACACACACACACATATATATATATACATACACGTACGTACGCACATACATACATACATACATACATACATGCATACATACATACATACATATATATATATATATATATATATATATATATATATATATATATACATATACATACATACATATAAATACATATACATACATACATATAAATACATATACACACACACACACACACACACACACACACACACACACACACACACACACACACACACACACACATATATATCCCACATTGAACTCATATCAATGTCAATATATAAACCTATGACCTCTTGTAAACATGTGTTTTCTATAAACATACCAAATTCATCATGGTACCTCTATATTATGAAGAGATATAAATGAGAGCACATTAGAAAATTGATTATTTATTATATAGCAATAATAAATATCTCTTCTTTAGTGATCCATTATAATTTTTCCAAAGGATATGTGCGTGCATGTGCGTGCGTGCGTGTGTGTGTGTACACAGAGAGAGAGAGAGAAGCATAATAATAATCATGATTAAATGACATAGCAAGAGGTCAAATCCTTGATTAATACTTAATCATGTTTCTATTCCAAGTTAAGACTAGAAGGGGCATTAAAATTAATTACAACCAACTAAACTCAATTTATTTTCATGTGAGATTGGAGTGTCTTTGTCTTTTTTATTCCAAAATGTGGGACAAAATATTATCTTTTGACCCTTGTACAAAAGTACCATTGATTATTCAATGATGAAAATTATACCATCAAGATCTCTCACTATTCAAGTATTTCATGCTCATTTACAAATTTTTATCAAGAGGTCTTCACATTTATTATAAGGAATTTGTACATCGATTCAAAATTTCCACCATTTATCTTGTGCCAAAATATTGTATCAAAAAAAGGTTAGAGCAAAGCTTGCAATTGCATTCAATTAGCTAGAGAGAGAATACGAATTTTTTGAATATATATTGATCTTTTTTACAAATCAATTTAATCTTAAATAACTTCTATTGAAAAAACCCTGGACTTAAACAATACATAAATCATCAGGGCGAAAATTACAAAGAAAATAACATTTGATATTATTAATATTGAACATGAAGGAAAAACTTCTACAAAATCTCAAAAATTCACTTCTTCCAGCACCTTTGTAATTAATCTCCTTTCTCTTTCAAACAATTTACAAGAATATAAAATATTATAAACATCCGCATCTGAAAAATAAAAACTCTATCCTTTATCTTACACTAATCTCTTGTTTCACTTAGAATCCACTTTTTTCACTCTATTAATATTTGCATTACCCTTCCTTTATACAAATATTAATTATATACTTAAATCATCTCTAAATGATGACCTATCCATTTTAGAGATGACCATTGAATAATAACTCATTTTTGTACGGCATGCACTACTCCTTACATGACTCTCTTTAACTCTTAGTCAAAGTTCCAATTCAGCCTCCCAACTCATTGTTATAAAATGATAATAAATATTCCATACTTGTAAATCCTGGTAAATAAATCAACAAAAACCTTTGGAGTGATGGCCAGGATAAAAGACCTTAAGTTAGCATTTTATGTTTCAAAACTTGCGCATACGTAATCTCTTTCTTACCACAATTAATTTAAAGTAAGAAAGCATTAACAAGGAGATTCCTCCTCTATATTGTGCAGAGGGCATGTCGGTTTGCCTTGTAAATATTAAGTCGAAGCTTTGAGATGATTACTCCGTACAATCTTATAATGAGCTCCTCTTCATCGATTGAAATGTTTTCGCGCTTAATACCAGGACGAAGATGCTTCAACATCGCTTCGGACCTGAAAAACAAATTATTCTCACTCATGATTAATAGCAAAAATTCTTAATCTGTTGATCTGGTAAGTTTATTTAACATTTATAAATTGGTTGATTTTGGTTGGATAATTTATAATTATTTTTTTTATATTTAACAATTTTAAATATGAATTTTATGATTTATGGAAAGTGTGGACTCCACAAATTTATGAATATTAATAAAATTTATATTTGTTAATCAAATTATTACATATACAAAATTTGATTATGAAGATTATTAGATAATATTTATCAATATTATTTTATAGAAAAATCGTTCTCGACAATTGGAAATAGTCTTCTACTTAATGTTACAAAGTCAACCTATACATTTGTTCGACTATGAGGATTATCATGTAATGCTCATCAGTGTTATTCTATAAAAAAATCATTCTCGTCAATCGAAAACAATCTTCCACTTAATAATACAAAAGCAACCTATACATTTATTCACCCATGAATTTTTATTTTCTAATAATTAAATATTTTTCAAAATATTATTTCTTTCTAAACAAATCCAAACACAATCTTTCATTTAAAATAGACAGAAAAAACAATCTTATTATAAAAAGGTTTAACAATCACATATGAAGTAAATCAAAAAATTGGACGACAACATTTTGCAATTGCAAGATGTAATCCACTTAAAAATGGTTCCAAAATTTAATATTTTTATATATGGTTAAGATTGATTCAAATTATGTATTATCAAATGTTCTAAAAATTTATATCTTTATATTTTGTTTGGATTGATTGAAATTATATGTTATTAATTATTTTAATAAAAGAAATCCGATCTAGTGCATTTCTTAAAACTTTATTAAGACTATCCATGTTTAAGAGAAGGATTCACACTCGGACAACTCTCATAATCGTTTTTACAATTGTAGTAAGTTGATGTTAATAAGTTAAAATTTTAAGGAAAAACCCCTTGCAAACATTATTGTTTCTGTTTATTTGGTAATTTTATTCAACATTGATAATTTTGTTGATTTTAATTGGACAACCAATCACAATTTTTGTAATATTTAATACTTTTTAAAATGATTTTTTTGATTCGTACAAAGTGCAAACCCTACTAATTTATGAGTATTAATAAAACTCAACCGTGTTAATCAAGCTATCATGAACATAATCCTCACAATTTAATTTTTGTACACACACACGTGTGTGTGTACAAAAATTAAATTGTGAGGATTATCACATGACACCCATCCATATTCTATCATAGAAAAATCATTCTTGCCAAATAGAAATAGTCTTCCATTTAATAGTACAAAGTAGACCTATACATTTGTTTGATTGTGAGGATTTTCATGTAATGCCCATCAATATTATTTTATAGAAAAATCATTTTCGCAAATTGGAAATAGTCTTCCACCTAATGGTACAAAATCAACCTATATATTTGTTCGCCCATCAAATAGTTTTTTAATAACTAAACGTTTTTAATAATATTATTTCTTTCTAAACAAATCCAAAACCAATCCCCTATTCAAAACAGATAAAAGAAATTAATTTTATATAAATAAATTTAACAATCACATATTAAGTAAATATAGATATTAAACAACATCATTTTGTAGTCATGAAATATAATGCACTTAAAAAATGATTTCAAAATTTAATATTTTTATATATTATTAGGATTAATTTAAATTGTGTGTTATTAAATGTTTTGCAATCCTATATCTTTATTGATTCAAATTATGTTTTATCTATTATTCTAATTTAAAAAAACTGATCTGACACATTTTTAAAAACTCTATTAAAACTATTTAAATTTAAGAGACGCATTTGTATCCTAACTCTCATAACCATCTCTACAACTCTAGGAGGTTGACGCTAATTAGTTAAAATCTTAAAGCAAAACCCCTTGCAACAGTATAGTAGCTAAGAGCCCCTTTACTCTCTTTAATTATTTTTAATTAGACAACATTTTATTATAATTCAATATGTTTAAAAGGCATATTTAATTAGTAGATAAATTTGTTAAAATAATTTAAATATTAATATTGGCATGTTTATAAGATTTTGTTTTGGAATATTAAAAAAAATAATAATAATTCATGGGTTTTTGAAATGTGAGTATGTCTGTAATTTAAGAAGGAAGATTGCCGGGTTTCGGCGATGTGATCTCACGCAGGCCTGGAATTTCCGAGTGAAGAAGATTTGTTTGATGTCCGCACGAAGTGTTATAATGGTAATACACAGTTGGCAACAATGATACCTCGAAAGCGCTGATGACGACGTTAATTAAAATTTCCAAGTGATGATGTGAAGAGGACACCGACTCTTAGACGTTTTTGGATGAAAATTGGACCCACGCCATAAAGTTAAAATCCACGACACAACACCAATTGTGTACGAATGCTTTTTATATCTCTGTGCTGTCCACCAATTATGGTGATGACGTACTGTACAAAAAGCTACTTTTGGCTTCATTCACTAAACCAGCTGTTTACTAACAAAAAAAACTATAGCCTGAAAAGCTTAAAAGCATATATATACCTGCTCTCTACCAATTAAAGTTTCCTAGGAGATTATTAGAGATTCAGTTGTTAATTCTGTATAGATTGATGCTATTTATGTATATAGACTTGTTTCTTTTTATTTTATATAGGTCGATTCAGTTGTTAGTTCTGTATAGATTGATGCATATATATAGATGGCATTATTATTGTATTAGATTTAGCGATTTGGTACATTCTTAAGCATATAGTTGTAGGTCGATTCTAAGAGAGTAATCCCTCTAGTGTCATGTCAATGCTCTACCTAATACACTGTAAATTCAATCAAAATTTGAACCCGTAATTTAATGGTCAGCAACACAACAACTTATAATTAAAACCTAATCCTTAAAACTATTCATTTTATTATATTTAAATGCTCATCAATATATTATTTAAATTATATATAAATATAAATACAAAAAATTATTATATAAATTATATATAAATATAAATTCAAAAAGTTCTGATCAAGATGTCATCTAAAAAAAATATATGAAAATTATGACTCTGAACACGGAACCACTAACACTAATGTATAGACAAATATATGTGGTTAAAAAAAATTGAAAAAAGACCTCAATAATTTGAAAAAATTAAAAGTTATGTCTCTAAGGGACACTTCAATATGTTATAATGACAAGACTGAAAAAGCTTCTCGAATTTATTATCAATAAAATAAATAAATAGTTTGATGCATGAAACCTGAAATTAAAACTTTAAAACTTATATATTTTTAATTAGGAAGGAAAGTATTGTGACATAGAATGTCTTAAGTTGGAATTATTTTAGCGACTAATATAAATAAGAAAATATTATGTAATATGTATTATTCGCTGATTCAAATTTATATAATTTTTAAATTAGTTGTTAAAGAATAAAGTGTGTTGCGTGTATTGATCGTAAATGGTGGTGTTTTATCTATTTTGTATATAATTATATTTACAATATATACAAAACCTTAAAATTATTATACGACACAAATCTATATAATATAGTAAATACAGTCATATATACAAATATGTAATGTATTAAATAGAAATTTGAATATTCAAAATTGGACGAAGAAGGGTGATAGATAAATACCTAATGTTTTACTTATTTGCATATTTTTAAAAGATTGCATAGTTATTAAAACATGTCCAAACAACAAGAAAAACAAAACACAAAATTTGTTTCATAAGCAGAGAAATTTTATAAAAGGGTTATCATCAACCATTCATCAATTATGTCCCTATTTTAGCCAATTTCCTTCCTTTTCATGGTTTTTAGACTATAACTATTTGATTAAATGTGTTGGTTGATGTGGATTAATGTTTTGGTTTGTTCTTATCTAATTTCATAATAATAATATAGTGAACTATTTCTCATTTTATCCTTTGACCTAGGTAGCGATAATGTCACAAGAATAGAGTGTGTAATTTAGTTGGCTCATGTAATTTATTGAGGAGTTATAGATATATATATTTCATGACTGGAATGGGGGATTTATATAGTTTTAGTCTTTTGTAAGTGTAGTGCCAACACAAGCGAGATAAAGGGATTCATGAATCCCTCCCTAGATAATTAAATGCAATTGCATGTTTTGAGCTAACCTTTTTTTGATACAATATTTTGGCACAAGATGGATGAGGGCAGATTTGGATCAATGCACAAATTCCTTATGAAAAATTTGAAGACCTCTTGATAAAACTTTGTAAATGAGCATGAGAGACTTGGATAGAAAGAAATCTTTATGAATGAATTTTTATGTTTAAATAATTAAGGGTAAGTTTGGACATGGGTCAAAGAATAATATTTTGTCTCATGTTTTGGAATAAAAAGGACATAGACGATCCAATCTCCCATGAAAATAAATTGAGTTTAGTTGGTTGCAATTAATTTTAATTCCCCTCCTAGTCTTGCCTTGGCATAGGAACATGGTTAAGTATTAATCAAGGATTTGACCTCTTACTATGTCATTTAATCATGATTTTTATTATTAAATTGTGTGTGTGTGTGTGTGTGTGTGTGTGTGTGTGTGTGTGTGTGTGTGTGTGTGTGTGTGTGTGTGTGTGTGTGTGTGTGTGTGTGTTTGTACTATTTTAATGGATCACTAAAGAGGAGATCATTATTATTTATATAATAAATAAGTAATTTACTAATGTGATTTCATTTATATCTCTTCATAACATAAAGGTACCATTATGAAGTTGGTGTATGTGTAGGAAACACGTGTTTCCAATAGGTCATAGGTTTATATCAACAACAAGATGAGTTTATTGGGTTTACAATCAGTCTATTAGTGTGTTATCTATGTCAACACAACACAAACATGAGCTTCAACAATGGATAGTAGCAACAAACATAAATCCTAGCCATGGGTTCATAATAAGGTCCACCTATTTTATATCCAATTGTAAGGCACATTAGATGCCACGAGTTACCACCTTGTGCCTACGTAACATAAACATAATATGTTATTATTGATTTATGAGGATTTTATTCATATCTAAACAAAATAAAATGAAGCCAAGATATATGTAGTCATAAATGTAAATTGTAATTATTATAATTGTAATTTTAAACTAAAGCCAATAGGTATGATAAAAATCATGGTAGTTATCAATTTTCAAATTGAGAAACTAGGTTATAAGTAGCCTAAAGAAGGTAGTGACTTGAAATCAATATGATCAAAATATACATCAAAACATAGTTGTTCAATAACTGAATTAAATGATGATGAGATGGAAAAAATATATAGGAAGTGGCAAGTGCATACAAATTGCAAGGAAGGATCAAGCCTACACCAAGGAATGACAACTAACCATGACAACCTATAGAAAAGTAGATGTGATCAGAATAATACATAGTTATAATCAATATTATTGTCAAATATCAACATGGAAAATAAGATTGGATTTAATGTGAATGGCTTAAGAAAATCAAGAAGTACATGATCACAAAGGACTTCTTTGACAAAAAGTAGATTATATATAAAAGAGCTCTTTAAAGAAAAAGATGTTAGAGATGTTAGACTCATTATTTTATCTAGTTCACCCTTTTGTATTCTATTTGTTTTGTGTCTGTTTCTTCTTCTTCTTTGGGAGAATGAAATTATTTTATGAGAGGTAAGGTGGAACATCATGTCACAATGTTGGTTCAGATTGATTCATTTTGAGTAAGGATAAATTTTGAATACTTTGGTGATCGATAAAACTTATTTGTATAAGTAGAGATTGTCATAATTGTAAATAATAGAATAGTGAGATGTAATCCTTAATTTCACCCTATGGACTATGTATAAATGTCATGTGGGTGGTTGAATGGACCATGGCACCAAATCATCTCATCAGTGTGGTAATGAGAGCATGATATAGCATGTTGATCAAAAAATAGGTTTGATATTTAGGTGATTGAATTCAAACTCAATTTTTATTTTCACCCCCCTTGAGTTTATTAGATAACAACTATAAATCAAAACATTAATATTGAGTATTATTGGGACTTACC